>JAVJAQ010004416.1:0-23804 GCA_032362365.1 Zygogramma bicolorata | reverse complement strand
AAAAGTGTCAACTGATAAGAACTTGACCGATCTGCGACACGTTTATTAGTCCTAGAAAATTAGTGCCGATATTGTAACATTACATTATTCCAGTGAAATTGACATAATGGCTGCAAATAAGTGCTCAAACTGCGATGAAATTCTCGGCGATAAGGCAGTGGCTTGTGATAGCTGTCATATTATCTTACATCCGACTGAACAATGTACTGGCTTAAGTGCCTCTGAACTTCGGGCTGTTGTAATCCAGAAGAGAACCTTATTTTACTTTTGTTCCGACTGCCGCCTGGCATTCAAAAGTGTGCCCAAAATTCTAGGAGAAGTGGAAAACCTCAAGTCTGAAGTAACCTTACTCAAAGCTGAAATTCAGATGTTGAAGGATAACAAGAGTAACTTTTCAATAACTGATGACATCATAAACGAGCTTCATGAACGCCAAAAAAGATCGAATAATCTATTGATCTTCAATCTACCAGAACCATCAACCTTATCCGAAGATATAAATCAAGTAAAAACACTCTTATCTGGAATTAATGAAGGTGCGTTAGACGTCAATGACAAAAATATCTTTCGTTTTGGGAAGAAGAACAAAAATGGCCATCGTCCACTCAAAGTTATTCTTTCTTCTGCTCGCGAGGTGCATGAAATCTTAAGAAACAAAGTTAAATTAGGCCTCACAAATAAAGTATTTTTCCAACCTGATCAAACTCTCTATCAGAAAAAGCAACTCGACTCGGTGAAAAATGAACTCACAGTGCGTCAACAGGCTGGTGAACAGAATTTGTTTATTAAATACATCAACAACACACCGAAAATCATCAAAAAAAACTAATACCGGGCGGCCCTTCACTTTATTACCAAAATGTTAGGGGTCTTAGGACTAAACTGACAGACCTCAGCTTAAATGTTAGCAACTGCTCTTACGATATCATTATCTTCACTGAAACCTGGCTCACACCTGAAATTACGGATGCTGAACTTGGGCTGTTCAACTACAATGTATATAGAACTGACCGCTCCATTGAATCCAGTGTCTTCAGCAGAGGTGGGGGAGTATTAATTGCCACTAAGACATCATTTCCCTCTTATCAAATCCAGTCCGATCCCTCCATCGAACAGTTGTTCGTTCTCTTTAATCACAAATCTGTAATTGGTACTGTATATTTTCCACCTAAATCTACGCCTACTTTATACCAATCATACTTTGATCAGCTCATCACCATAAGCGAAAAATATGCCAGAACAAACCTTTTCCTATTTGGTGATTTTAACCTTCCGTCAACAGTATGGGATATTGACGATTATTGTTCCGTTGCTTATCCTCAGCCTACAGCTACACAATCCGAGACTGATTGTATTGAAACTATATCCAATATATGTGCCTTCCACAATCTCTTCCAAACCAACGAAATAACCAATGATAGAGGAGTTACCCTTGATCTCATTTTCTCACCACTGGATATTGAGGTATTGAAGGCTGTCGACATTTTAATTCCAGAAGACTCCCATCATCCCCCTCTTGAATGTAAATTGCCACTCAAAATCGCAAATGAACATTCTTCTGGTGAAGAGTATTATTATGACTTCGTTCACGCCGATTATACAGCAATTCGTTCGTCCCTTGAAGCAATTGATTGGGATGGTGCCTTCAATGGAAAAGAGCTCTCTGATATGGTTTCTATATTTTACGATATTCTTTATTCCATCGTTGAAAGTTTTGTTCCGCAAAAGAAAATCTGTGAAAAAAGATATCCATGCTGGCACTCCCCTGAGCTGAAGATACTACTTCGTGAGAAGAAATCAGCGCACAAGATCTACAAGAGCACAAGGTGTCCAGAAAGCTATGCAGCATTTAGTAACTTAAGATCTAGGTGTAAATCTTTATCAAGACAGTGTTACTCTGACTACATTCAACGTACTGAACATTCAATTATCAATAATGTTAAATCCTTTTGGAAATTTGTAAGAAGCAAAAGGGAAAACAATGCTATACCCAATACAATGACTCTCGGTGATCGTACTGCCTTCAATGGGACTGACATTGCCAACCTTTTTGCCAACCAATTCTCTTCTGTCTATACAAATCAATCCCTACATCCTTATGATACACAGATTTCATCAGCGGTTAATGTGTCCAATTATCACATTGAAATTTCTAAAATCTATGAAAAATTGTCTGAACTTAATACCAACAAAGGCCCTGGTCCTGATGGAATTCCCCCTACTTTTCTTAAAACATTTTCCTTTATTTTATCCCGCCCACTTTTCCATATATTCAATAAGTCTCTATTAACAGGCAAATTTCCGGACTACTGGAAAACCTCATATGTTACTCCAATATACAAATCAGGCCGAAAATCCGATATAGGTAATTATCGTCCAATTTCTATTCTTAGCATAATCCCTAAAGTTTTTGAGAACATCATTACTGATTACCTAACTTATGATTGCTCCCCAATTATAGGGACCCAACAATTCGGTTTTACATCTAAAAAGTCAGCGGAATTGGGTCTGATAACATATGTTGATTTTTTGTCGGATGCTTTGGAGAGGGGTTTACAAGTTGACTCTGTTTACACTGATTTTTCCAAAGCGTTCGACAAAGTTAACCATGAGCTCTTGATTTATAAACTTAACTTATATGGAGTCGATGGGCTACTATTGAAGTGGATCAAGAGCTATCTTACGGAAAGAACGCAAATTGTCAGGGTAAATCATTACTATTCTCATACCATCGCAGTTACCTCTGGTGTTCCGCAAGGATCTCACTTGGGGCCACTGTTGTTCAACTTGTTCATCAATGATCTAATACGCTGTTTCCAAGAGAGTGAATCTTTGTTATTCGCTGACGATTTGAAATGTTTCAAAATAATCAAAAGCAAGGCTGATACATTGAGTCTTCAAAATGATATCGATCGCCTATCTAACTGGTGTAAGCTAAATGGTATGTGTCTGAATGCATCCAAATGCCATATTCTTCGTTTTCATCGAACTCATCATCCAATCATCTTTGAATATAATATAAATAACTTGACCTTGCACTCTTCCTCCGAAACCAAGGATCTAGGTGTAATCCTAGACTCCACCCTTAGCTATAAATCACACATTTCAACTACAATACAGAAATCTATGAAGATGCTAGGCTTCATAAAGAGAACCACCAGTGATTTTACTAACATCGCTGCTATTAAATCCCTTTATTTCACCCTGGTTAGATCCCATCTCGATTATTGTTCCACAGTTTGGTCCCCACATTACGCTACACATAAATTGAAGCTTGAGGCTGTCCAGCACAATTTTCTGAGATATATTGCCAGTAAGATGCGTGTATACTATGACTATGCTGCATTAGAACGCATACTGAACTTACCTTCTCTTGAGGTACGCAGAAAACAAAGAGACTTAATACTTCTATTCAAAATTATCAACGGACTGTGTATCAGCCCCGTGATTCTCTCCAAAATATCCCTATTTGTCCCCAGTCGTTCAACTAGGCATGTTCAAACCTTTTATGTCTCTTTTCACAGATTCAATTACTCTTACAACAGCTTTATTCCCAGAACTCTTCGATTAGCTAACTCTTTGAATGACCTCCAAATTTTCAATTTAACAATTACCCGCTTCAAAAATCATTTGTTCGACCTAGCGTTGTGATACCTTCGGCTTGAGTTTTTTGTATTGTGTTTAGTGTTACATGACCTGCATATCCATTGCATATCAATTTTACTAAATATGGATATCACTGTTTTTTAAGTTATAAGTAATTGTACTATTCATATAACCTACTTTCAAACCACTTTATTGTATTATCTACATTTAAAGCACTGTAATATTCTTATCTGAAAAGGGCCTGCCCGTGAATAAATAAATAAATAAATAAAAAAAAAATTTGCACAGCCGCATATGACTTTCTTGATAAATCGTCAATAAAACTGAGTGGTGAAGGTGATTATTGAAGAAAAACAGCCAAAACAGAAAATCATTTTTTTTGACCAGTCCCTCAGCTGGGAAACCCATTATTGTTGCGAATTTATCAACGGATCATAAAAGACACAAGGAACCGTATCTACTATATTATTTTCGGAGTGAAAAGTTTTCTGATAGATATTCTAACGTCATGTCACCAAACATTCGAATATTCTTCACTCTTTTTATCAAAACCTATACAACGAATTTAAAATTCATCTTTGGTTTGAGCTTTTCTTCCAATATGGAAAATCTCAGGTATTTTTATGGGAGTTGAAGTAATGATATAGAATTATCGAAGAATTCAATATTAGATTGCGATTTGATTGTAGGGGGGGGCATTCAAATCGAAGGAAAAATAGATGATAATAATATGGTCATCAGCCCAACGCTGAAGTGTCATATCATTATCGAGTTATATGCAATTTAAACCCAGTGTATGCAGTGCAGTGGACTATTGACAAATCGATAGTCCTGTTCATATGCGAACGGCAGCTGTTGGTAGGAAAGCACTGATTTTGTTAAAAAATGAAAACAATTTCCAAATTAACGAAGAAGATGCCACCCAACTTCGTTGAATATTACGTATCAACTATTCATGGAGCTGTGAAAGTGAATAAGGAAGACAGTTTGAAATTTCAATGCTGAGTGATGTTCGGTCACTTGGTGCATCTATAAAAAAATACTAAAATTGTACTAGAATTGTACTGTGGGCACTGAAAAACTAAAAACATTTGACATAGTCAGTGGGCATACTTGAAGACGGCGTTAAATCAAATCATCTTTCGAACAATCTGTTCAGGCCAGTCTCAAATTACCTACACAGTAGGTTTCGGCTGGCACCTGTCAGAACAACTACTCCCCTGGCCAATGCCACGAAGGGCTTTGAATTATATCCAACCGGTGCCAGTGCAGGTTTCTTCACAGAAGTAAATCCTGCATTTGCTTTCGTCGATACAAATGAAGGAATTGATTTTCGATTATAGGGACGGACACACTTGCAGACCGGTTTCGGGCTATTTGGCCACTCGTCAGTGCAAGGCAGTGCCATCATCAACATAAAGTCGATGACTTCCCATTATAAAAATCAAAATCCTTCAGAGTATCAACCCCCGACCAAAGCTGATGCGAACAACGAAGTTATTGCGCCATCTACTAATGGACGAGTTATTCCAATAGCAAACCGAATTCGCCCATTCCTCCTGCGAGGAAAATGTAAAAACATTTGACATAGTCAGTGGGCATACTTGAAGACTGGCGTTAAATCAAATCATCTTTCGAACAATCTGTTCAGGCCAATCTCAAATTACCTACACAGTAGGTTTCGGCTGGCACCTGTCAGAAAACAACTACTCCCCTGGCTAATACCACGAAGGGCATTGAATTATTTCCAACCGGTGCCAGTGCAGGTTTCTTCACAGAAGTAAATCCTTCATTTGCTTTCGTCGATACAAATGAAGGAATTGATTTTCAATTATAGGGACTGACACACTTGCAGACCGGTTTCGGGCTATTTGGCCACTCGTCAGTGCAAGGCAGTGCCATCATCAACATGAAGTCGATGACTCACCATAATTAAAAATCAAAATCCTTCAGAGTATCAAGCCCCGACCAAAGCTGATGCGAACAACGAAGTTATTGCGCCATCTACCAATGGACGAGTTATTCCAAAAGCAAACTGAATTCGCCCATTCCTCCTGCGAGGAAAATGTAAAAACATTTGACATAGTCAGTGGGCATACTTGAAGACTGGCGTTAAATCAAATCATCTTTAGAACAATCTGTTCAGGCCAGTCTCAAATTACCTACACAGTAGGTTTCGGCTGGCACCTGTCAGAAAACAACTACTTCCCTGGCTAATACCACGAAGGGCATTGAATTATATCCAACCGGTGCCAGTGCAGGTTTTTTCATAGAAGTAAATCCTGCATTCGCTTTCGTCGATACAAATGAAGGAATTGATCTTCAATTATAGGGACGGACACACTTGCAGACCGGTTTCGGGCTATTTGGCTACTCGTCAGTGCAAGGCAGTGCCATCATCAACATAAAGTCGATGACTTCCCATAAACAAAAATCAAAATCCTTCTGAGTATCAAGCCCCAACCAAAGCTGATGCGGACAACGAAGTTATTGCGCCATCTACCAATGGACGAGGTATTCCAAAAGCAAAACGAATTCGCCCATTCCTCCTGCAAGGAAAATGTAAAAACATTTGACATAGAATACCTCGTCCAGCGCGCGGTCCTCTCGGGACCCGCGCGTTGGCAACGCGCAGTCAACGCAAGGCAAGCATGCGAGCAGCGAGTTGTCATCGAGTGGTCCGCGCGCAGATGGCTTACGACCGAGGCGATCCGGTGATGCTGCGGAGTTGATTTAGTGAGCGCTTACCCATACAAGTCCATATAAAGAATGCTAGCCGCAGGAGGCGAGGCGGTGCCGAGTTAGTGCCGGGTGGCTCTAATGAGCTGTGACCTATTTTCCTGCCACATGTTGATAAATAACTGAAGCCTTTTCTTTGATGAATCATGTTCATGAAGAGCAGAATTTGATTATTATATAATTTTTTGAATTGTATTGAATTCATCTCGTTTTCGGAATGGGGTGGAAGTTTTTGCAGTTAGAGCTGGAACAAAAAGAACTGAAATATAAATAGCGAATCCAAAGTGTAATATAAGCATTTATTCCAGCTTGCGATGTCGTCTCATTTTATTGAATAATATATAGTAATCACGCTATAAAAGAAACTGTGAAAATTACGTATTCAGGTACTGAATAGGTACATAGGAAGTAATGATACCTGGTGCGATATTCTACCCTGGTGGAGATATAAAAGTGGATATTAACTCAGATATCCTGTTTTGTTGTGAACGTATCTGAGGCGAAGGTATTATTGAAATGGGATCGGATATATATCTCAAATATATCAATCAGTGCTGTAAAATCCTGAATTTGATTGGAATACATCCAGAGAGAATGCAGTTACCATTGTATTTCATGGTAACTTCATCAAATTTTTTGATGATTTTTTTGGTGATGCTGGTATTATTCTATAAAGATGAGGCGATCGCGTTCACTGATATCACAGAAATTTTCTCAAATTGTACTCTGATGCTTCATGTGAGTATAAATAAATGAAAATTCGAATTGAGATTATCCGTAGGGCAAGAAATAACAATCTAGTGGTACACTTTTTTTAGTAACAAATTAGATTGTTGCTAACCTAGCAACTTTTTTCAACCAAGTTGTAACTGTAGTCTCTACTAGTTGAAAGCTTTCCAAATCCACAGTTGCAACACCCAAATGCATTTCAACATTTTTTAATAAAATAATGGAAAAAACGCCTTTTTTTAATTTCCGATCGCAATAGTAACAAATTAAAATATCGAAATCAGGACAACGCTAATTGATAGATTTTTCAATTATCTACAATTTTCAATTCAACTTTTTTTCGACCCGATGAATAGTTTTCAGTATATAAGCAAAAAAAAATGATTTCCAGCATTCAACCGCTAATTGTTGCTAAACGCACGGACAGAATCTGGCGCAAACTTTAGAGGATAATAAGGACACATGTGTCTGCCGGAATCCACAGCTACTTTTCGGGTAGGCAGAAATTTTACGAAAAAAGTTCATTAGATTGGACTAGTAGCAAACGTTAACGTGGTGATGATGATTTTGGATACACGAATTCATATGTTTTTGACGACCGAAGAAAACATTGTTCTTGTCATGACTCGTAAAGTCTTTTCTGTATAATGATTATCGTAGATTTTATTTTATTATTTCCATTCAGGCTAACAAACTGTAAAAAAATTTACAGGGTATCGCAAGATTACTGACTCTATACTTGAAACGATCCAATTTGTTGGACTTGATGAGGAGAGTCCAGAAATATTTCTGGAGAATGGAAGATTTGACTATGGAAGAGAAGACACACTACATTAAAATGATAGAAGTGGCGAAATTCAGATTTTACTCATTAGGCTTTTTTGCATCAGCAAAAACAGTCATGAATTCCATGATGGCGCTCTTTTTCAACAAAGACTTGGTCATCATCAATTGTTATAAAATCGAATGGATTCCACCATATGCAATGTGGTTCTATCAAAGTATTTTCACTTATGTATGTATCATTCTACCGGTGATTGCTATGGATTCGCTCTTGATGATATTCGTATCTCTTACACAAATACAGTTTGGAATGCTGAATAGAGAAATTGATCGAGTCTTCCTCAGATCAGCGCGAGAAGGAAAACCCATTTCAACACTAGACATTGGAAAGATCATCGATCATCATAATTTCTTGATTGAGTGAGTAGTCGACACATAATTTGTGATGAAAAAATATCAGTGAAGAATTGAATTAAAAGCAATAATATGTTAGACCTGATGTTCGCAGGAGTTTTCCAAATTGTTTCAAATGTTCGTTGTAAACATATTTACATCTGAAAATCTGAGAAAAAAAGTGTACCGTTCTTTGGAGGTAACATGGTTGTGAGCAAAATTCCAAAAAATAAGTGAAAATAAAAAATTAATCCCGCGATCGTACCTATACAACGTATAGGTACGATCGCTTGCTTGACACTGAAGGAGAGGATTCATTCTATACAAATTCGGGAGGAGGGTTCATACATTTGAATTTGTTATTTGAATGACACAGATCACAATTAAGTTCACGTGATATTACTGAAAGTATATTTGAAAACGTTGAAATATTCCTGTTTCTATTATGAACATTTCATACTGAAACATGTAACGTTGAAAAAATAATATCAATGAATTATTCAGAAAAGGTCGATGTAGGCGGCTTATTGAGAAATGGGTTCTAGAATAATTTCCCGAATTTATAATGCAGTTGTCGACTTCTTGAACAACGAATGTTCATTACACCTCAATGCTGAAGTTGAAAAGCAACCAGTTTTTCCGACGAATATTGTTCTCATTTTTTTAAATGTTTAAGTGCAAAAAATACCGATAACACCACCGAAACAAATATTCAACAAAATCAATGGCGAATATTTGATATCCATCACTCAAGAAGTAACCAAATTGAAGTTATGATACCCAGAAAAACAATTTTTAATAGTCGAAGGCAGCACCCTGATACAAATTCCATCAAACTGCACTCCCGAATACAAAAACTACAAATTCGAGAAGCACAGAGAAAAAACGTTTGGAAGGCCATTAATCATGCCAAAGATCAACAACGAAATATTGACGAAGCAGATCATTGAAAGAAAACCATTGTTGATAGACAATATTCCGTTAGAACACATTCATCAACTTCAAAAAACCTCGATGCTTAAAACCAATTGAAAATCGATGACATCGATGACTCCCAATCGATAAATTGGACACTGTGTATAGTTATTCGCATCATCCTACTTGGAATACTGTACTTCAGCTTCCGAAAACTCCAAAGCACAAAGAGCATTCCAGTTTCCAGAATCCGAACGAAATATGAGCCCAGACCCAGAAAGTTGTCTTGTTCCAGCCCGAAGTGGAAATTTGTGAAGGGAGGAGTTATATCAAGATGAACAATGGATAATATTACCAAAGGATGTTCCCAGGTCGGTCTCCTATTCCAAGTACCAGCTCAGCGCATTGTCAGCTGAACCGAAGTTTTTAATATACCTTGTAAACATTATTTCATCATTCACTTCTTGTATTTTGTCACAGTTAGTACAAATAATGCTTTACCAAAAGTCTACCGGCAAATCAATAGAAATAATTACTCAATTCACGATTACCATTATTAACAACCTCATACACAAAGTTTTATTGTTTCTATTTGAATGCGGTACCAACCAGCGGCGGCCTTAGGGGATGGCGAACAGGGCAATCGCCCGGGGCCTCGCTCTTGCAGGGGCCTCGCGCAATAATCCACCGAAGCAAATTTTAAAAAATATAGATTTTTTTAATTCAAAACTTTTGATTTTGATCCCTGATTATTGTAATGTATTTGAATGAAATTTATTTCTTGTTCTTAAAATTACTCTAGATAATAAATTACTGATTGTAACCAAGTGAAAGATAGCTAGTGTGCGACGTTTGTTGAAAACAGTGTATGTCAATTTTTTAAGCTTTTGATTTTGCAATTTTGATATTGAAGTATCCAAAGAAGTTTTCCCTGTTTTTCTTGCCTTAACCACTGGACACTTCATTTGGCGACGAGGAAAACTGAATAAACAGTAAGGCAATAAGAAAGAGTATTCTTAAAACCGAACGGGAAACCAAGTGGGGACAGAACATAATGGCGCTTATTGGCTCTATGGACAGTTTCAATCCCAAAACGGATAACTGGATATTGTACCAAGAACAACTGGAACAGTTCTTCGCGGTGAATAATATCAAGAAGGGAGCAGCTTCAACAGACACAGACAAAAGGGTTGCTGCATTGTTAAGTCTAATTGGATCCGACACTTACAAAGTTTTGAGAGATCTATGTACACCAGCCCTACCAAGTACGAAAACTTTCTCACCGACTACATGCACATTCAGAGAAAGAATTGACTTTCACAAAGCAAAACAGGATGAAGGTGAATCAGTCAGCAAGTGGTACACAAGAATTCACAACTTAGCAACAAATTGTGAATTTGGAACACAACTTCAAGACATTTTGAGAGATAAATTCATCTGTGCAATGACGCAAAGTAAAATAAGGGACAGGCTATGCGAAGAGAAGAAAGATACCAAATTGGAGAAGCTATTAGAGATCGCTCTGAGTAAGGAGTCATCATTATTGGCAGAAACCAAGGAAGTAAACTATGTCAGCAGACAAAAATGGCAGCGGAAAAAGGAAAGTGCAGGCAGCAGTCATCAGTCGAAGGAACAAGAACTTCATAACAAGAGTACTGGTGGATGGAAGTGTGATCACTGTGGAAACAACCACACAGGCAATCAAGTTTGTAAATATAGTAAATATAAGTGCAACATCTGCAAGAAAGTTGGGCATTTGTCAAAAGTTTGTCGTAAAAATGCTCACTCACGACAAAATGTATTGGAAATAGGAAATGATGAAGTTGATATTTATAATATTCATATTACCGAAAATGAACCTCTTCATTTGAATGTTATTATAAATAATAAAGAAGCTAGAATGCAACTAGACTCAGGTGCAGGTTTGTCTGTGATATCATATGATATCTATTTGAATAATCTTGCTGATCAAGTATTACAAAAATCATTTGTCACTTTACGTAGTTACTCAGGATGTAAAATTAAGCCTGTAGGTATCGTTAATGTTAGTTCAGATTATGAAAAGGTTTGTGTAAAGATTTCACCTTTCAAGTAGTTAAAAGTGAACAACCTACACAAAACTTACTAGGGAGAGACTTCCTTGAAAAGTTCAAATTCAGATTGACTACAGATACTCTAATAGTTGAAAATGAAGCAAATGAGATTTGTAAAGAATTCAGTAACATTTTTGATAAAAAATTAGGTTGTTATAAATATAAAAAAGTCAGTTTACAACTAAAAAATGATTCAACTCCTATTTTTTTCAAACCTAGACCTATTCCGATTGCTTTTAGACAAAAAGTTGAAGATGAATTAGAACGGCTTGAAAAAGACGGTGTTATTTCACCAGTTGATTTTTCAGATTGGGGAACACCGATAGTACCGATCATTAAGCATGATGGTAGTCTGAAGTTATGTGGAGACTACAGGGTGACTATCAATAAATGTTTAATCAACGTGAAATATCCTCTTCCTACATTAGAGAGCATTCTCATGAAATTGAATGGGGGGGAATCTTTTACAAAAATTGATTTAAGTAATGCTTACAACCAATTATGTGTTGATGAATATTCATCGTTTTTGCTAACGTGGAGTACACATAAAGGGCTATTCAAATTAAATAGGCTTCCATATGATATAACACCAGCAAGTTCTATTTTTGAAAAAACAATTGAACAACTATTGCAAGGTTGTAATGGTGTAGCAAACTTCCTTGACGATATTATTATATCAGGTAAAACTAGAAATGAACACGTAGCAAATCTAAGAACTGTTTTGACTAAACTTCCTGAAGCTGGTTTCCAAGTAAAAAAAGAAAAATGTGCTTTTCTTCAGGAAGAAGTAAGTTATTTGGGTTTTACAATTTCAAAGGAAGGGTTAAAGAAAAATAATGATAAACAAAAAGCAATTATAGATGCTCCACCTCCAAAAAATATCACACAAGTGAAAAGTTTTGCGGGTATGGTGAACTATTATGGAAAGTTTGTTCCGAAATTATCTTTAATTTTGCGCCCCATATATGATCTCCTAAAGAAAGATGGAAAATTTGAATGGACAAAGGCTTGTGACAAAGCATTCTCAGAGATAAAAAATATCATTGCGTCAGATCAAATCCTGGTGCATTTCAATCCTGACTCACCCATTGTTTTGCAAACAGATGCTTCCCAAGATGGAATTGCGGGTGCTCTTTTTCACAGATTTGCAAATGGGGATTTGAAACCAGTAGGGTTTGTATCGAGAACGCTTATGCCTGCTGAGAAAAATTATTCGGTACTCGATAAAGAATCTCTGGCAATTTATTGGTCAGTTAAAAAATTTTACCAATATTTAATGGGTCAAGAGTTTATAATTCAAACCGATCATTTTCCTCTTGTTTCTATTTTTGGAGAAACAAAGGGTATTCCCCAGATGGCAGCCAGCAGGCTACAAAGATGGTCAATTTTTCTTTCAGGTTTTTCTTATAAAATAGAGTATCTAAAAGGGGGAAATAATCATGTAGCAGACATGCTGAGTAGACATCCAATTGATATTCAATATGTTTCTACAGATTATGAAATGATATCTACATATTTGAATTCATTGATTTCGAATGATTTACCAGTCGACTACAAAAAAATTTGTGTAGAAACTAGGAGAGACCCTATTTTATCTAGAGTTCTAGAATATGTCACGAGGGATTGGCCAGATCAAATAGATGATGGAAATTTGCTACCTTATTTTAGAAGGAGGTTAGAATTGACAGTTGAATAGGGTTGTTTAATGTGGGGATATGGAACTATCATTCCACCAAAATTTCAGGCTCAATTACTTGATGAACTTCATTCCAGTCACCTAGGGATTGTCAAAATGAAGTCTATTGCTAGGTCATATTTCTTTTGGCCAAAACTAGATCAACAAATTGAAAATATAGGTAAAAGTTGTCGTTCATGTTTAACAGTTTCAGAAAATCCTCCAAAATCAATTTCTATTCCATGGTTCAAACCAAAGTGTGCATGGCAAAGAGTTCACATCGATTTTATGGGACCAGTAAATAATTCATATTATCTAATCATGTTGGATACATATAGTAAGTATCCTGAAATTTTTAGAATGAATAAAATCACCACGGAAAAGGCAATTGCAAAGTTGAGAGAAGTTTTTACTAGATGGGGTATTCCTGAGACCATTGTTTCAGATAATGGCCCACAACTTGTATCAAGGGAATTTGAGATGTTTCTATTAAAAAATGGTATAAAACATATAACTTCAGCTCCATACCATCCAGCTTCAAACGGAGCTGCAGAGAATGCTGTTAGAAGTTTTAAAAAATGTTTGAAGGCATCTTTAATAGATCCTAAGAACAAAAATATATCTCCAGACATTATAATTTGTCGTTATTTGATTAACTATCGAAATTCAACTCATTGCACAACTAATGAGACACCATCAATCTTAATGACAGGTAGAAGGATAAAAACAGTCTTTGATTTATTGAAACCGAACAAAGATAACACCAATGTATCTGAAGCATCTGGAATAGCACGAACATTCAGGGAAGGTCAGGTTGTTATGATAAAAGATTATAGGTGCCTAAATAAAAGTATTTTCATAGAAGCAATAAAAAAAGTTTTAGGCAAAAAGAACTATTTGTGCGAATTATCAGATGGAAAACTATGGAGGCGACATGTTGACCAAATCAAAGAGTTTGAACAACCATCAAAAGAAAGCACCAGTATCAATGAATCAGATAATTCAGTTTGCACTCCTAAGAGAATGATTGATGAACCATCATCAGATATATCGCCTGATGAGGTGATAAGTATCCTCTCAGGCACTGTTCGCATGTTCCCATAATCACCGATACTAGAGTATACATAACGTAGCTTATTCAATCTTATTATCTTATTTTTCAATCGCTTCACGAGTGTGTTTATGTGTGTGCTTCGCTCTGTGAAACATTAGGATTTTGAACGATACCTACTGCTATAAAAATAGTGATATTTCTACATATGATACTATCATCGACTGTCTATCGGAAACTGCAATTTTGCTGTGCTGCAATATGATCAAGAAAGTGGTATTTTGATTCAATTTCAAAGTTTGGATTCCTATAGTCACGAACAGTATTATCTTTTTGTAACGGTCGTTATCAGTTTCGACTTTTTTTTCTCCCGATATGCCAGCGAACGCCAAGTGCCCAAGTTGCGATACTGGAACCAAACAGGGTGGTCCAACTACACCTTGCGACGGTTGCAAAGCCGAAATTCATTTAGGATGCATCGGAATGAATTCTGAAGATTTGCGCATCACTCGCAGCAGATCTAAGAGTGTTAAACTGATCTGTAATGCATGTAATAGATTTATGGGGGAACTTGGAGACATCAAATCTTTATTCAATCAACTAAGCGTAGATCTGAATTCCAAGTTATCCGATCTAGAACGGAAAGTTGATCGAAGTGCACACTTCGCAACAATTGAGTCTGCAATAAAAAATTTGGAAGTTGATATCAAAGACCTGAAGGAAAATCAGCACATTTTACCCGCTGATGCTAGCATTAACCACAACTTCGAGGAAGTTCTACAAGAGTTTGGCGAACGAGAGAGAAGAAAGAAAAACATAATTCTGTTTAACGTCGCGGAATCCCACGAAGGAAGAGGACAAGAACGTTCCAACAAAGACTCTGAATTTGTCAAGGAGTTGTTGAACCAAGTTGACAACAACTTCAGAAACTTCAAATTATTCCGCATCGGAAAATATTCTCCAGATAAAAATCGCCCTCTGAAAATTGTCCTCGAATCAGAAGAGGATGCTCATAAAGTAATAAGGCAAGCCAAACTAATAAAAGGCCTAGACAAATACAAGAATATAGCCATATCTCTGGACAGAACTCCACGTCAGATTGAATGTTATCGCCAGGTCAAGAAAAATTTAGATTTCAGAGTTCAAAACGGAGAGAGAAATCTCAAAATAAGATACATCAACGGTACACGTAAGATAATTACTTCAAACCATTAACTCCACCCACCAATAGGAACTTAGAATGTTACTATTACAATGCAAGAGGTCTCAATACAAAAGTGGAAGATTTTTACAATTCTGTGTGTGCAAATGACTTTGATATAATAAGTGTTACGGAAAGCTGGCTTTCCAGTGGGGTCGATAACAGTGAAATATTTCCAGAATCATACTCAGTGTTCCGTTGCGACAGGCAGTTTTCAAGAGTGGGCCTACAAACTGGAGGCGGAGTGTTACTCGCTTGCAAAAACAAATTCAAAGCTACCTTTCTGAACTTGAACGATATTTGTGAAGCCTTTCCATTATTTGACATCGTAGGATGTAAGTTAAGACTTTCTAAAGATGTATTATTTATACTTACTGTATATATACCACCATCAGTAGGGACGAGTGATTATGCGGCGTTCTTCGAGGCACTTGAATCTCTCGATTGCTTTAGATTAGATTGCAAAGTAATGATTTTGGGCGACTTTAACGCCCCCTCATTTCACTCTGACCCAACAGATTCCAAATCTAGAGCGGTTGTGGACTTCATGAGCTTCCTTAACGCTCACCAGTATAACACAATTCTCAACGCACAAAATAATTTTCTTGACCTTGTTGTAGCCAATTTTCAATGCACAGTAGTCAAAGAATTCAACCCGTTCACTAAAGAAGACTCTGTTTATCATCCAGCCTTCAACATTCTTTTAGAATCCCACTGTGACAACACTGATAACTTTGAATACAATCCTTTATGTCATAAGTACAACTTCAAACGAGCTAACTTTCAGTTATTGTACAGCTCGTTATTATATACTGATTGGTCAGGTATAAAAAATATTTCTAATGTAGATGAAGCTTGCAATTATCTATACTCTGTTCTATATCAAGTTTTCGATGCAAGCATTCCAACGTACAATCATTCAAAAAAAAAGAATCACTACCCCCCATGGTTCACCTCGGAAATAATCCGAAATATAAAGTTGAAGAAATCAGCACATAAGAATTATAAAAAGTTCAAAATCAACAGTTATTTTCAAACATTCCAGAATCTCAGATCTAGAATAAAATCCCAGATAAAAATAGCATATGCCTCTTATGTACAAGAAGTGGAAAGTCAGGTAACTAGTGACCCAAATGAATTTTGGAATTTTATAAACTGCAAAAAGAACAAATCAAGAATCCCTGGCTGTATGGAATTCAATGATACTACTCTTGACACTCCTCAATCAATAGTCGACGGTTTTGCAGAATTTTTCTCAAGTGTATATTTGAATTCTAGTGCTGTTGAATCCACTACTGCATTTGATTCATGGAGTAACCTTAATGTCTCGATCAAGAACATTTCTGAAGACGACATTATAAAGGCTTGCAAAAAACTTAAAAATAAACTTACCGCTGGAGTGGATAACGTACCAAGTTTTGTCGTCAAAGACTGTATTCATGCGTTGGTGGAACCACTTTTACATATTTTCAACTTAATTGTAACTTCTGAAACCTATCCTGAGGTATGGAAAAGGTCAAAAATATGTCCCATATTTAAATCTGGCGATCGATCACTAGTATCAAATTATAGATCAATAGCAATATTGTGCAACTTTGGGAAACTTTTCGAAATTGTTGTTTACGATCAAATATACAGCTCTGTTAGAATGATAATAGCACCTAATCAGCACGGATTCATGTCCAAAAGATCGACAGTAACTAACTTGGCAAGCATAACAGAATACATTTCATTGTGTCTCGATTCATCCAAACAAGTAGATGTTATATACACCGACATAAGAAAAGCCTTTGATCAGATCGACCACTTTTTATTGCTAGAAAAACTTCAGAAATTCGGTTTCTCAAAGTCTTTAAGAGAACTGTGCAAATCCTACCTGTCAAATCGAATTCAGTTTGTCGAATACGGTGGTGTACAATCTAATCAGTACATTTCTACTTCCGGAGTCCCACAAGGTTCTAATTTGGGGCCACTTTTATTTCTACTGTTCATTAATGATATATCGGAAAGGATACCATGCCCTCATTTACTTTTCGCAGATGACTTGAAGATATACTCAGTAATCAACAACATAGAAGATTGTTGTCACTTACAAACCTCTATCGGCGAAGTTTATAGATGGTGTAATGAAAATAGGCTACAGCTTAATTTAAGCAAATGCAAAGTGATGTCCTTTTATAGAAAACATCATCCAATAACTTACAAATATTCCCTCGATACTACGACACTTGAAAACTGTGACACATTTAGGGATCTAGGTGTTGTGTTTGATCGAAGGCTCTCATTTGACATCCATATATCCAATGCTGTATCGTCGGCATTGAGGCTGCTGGGATATTTCTCCAGAAACTGGGGAAACTTTTCAAATGTGAATACTCTCAAAATGTTGTATGTTACTTTTATCAGAAGTAAGGTTGACTATGCATCTTTAATATGGTCCCCAATCTATCAAAATTCCATTCAGCGTTTAGAGTCTGTTCAACGTAGGTGCATGAAGTTTATGTTCTTCAAATGCAATGGATTCTATCCGCCCAGAGGTGCAGACCATGCTACATTATTGAATACATTCAACTTAGAGGCTTTGTGCGATAGAAGAAGTTGCTCTGCTATTAAGTTCCTGTACAAACTCTTGAACAATGAAATTGACTGTAGCGACCTATTAAGCCAAATTCAATTTCTTGTAACTAGACCACAATCTAGACTTATGAATGCCTTTTATAACAAGAATCCGAAAACAAATCTACTAAAGAAATCGCCTGTGTTTGTGATGTGCGAGTTGTTCAATAAAATATCCAACGAATGTGACATTCATTATGACAGCAAACACGCTATTTTAAATACATTCAAAAATTCGATGTTATGAAAGTATCAAATAATTTTTTTTATATATATATATATATATTTCCAATTGTATTTCATCATACTCAGTACTTGTATATTCTCTATTTGTGGGTGTAAACCTGTTGAGAATAAACGAATTATTATTATTATTATTATTATTATTATTATTATTATTATTATTATAAGTAATAACAGAACAACTAGGTCAGGTATAGGCCAGTCATTATATACATTTGGAAATGCAAATGAACCGAGAAAGCCAAATTTTAGATATTATGTTGGAAGGGGCTAGAAAAGCTTAAGTTCAAATTGTCGACCAAAATAACCTTGTGGGTTTTCCGCCATCTTGAAAAAGGGTTAAATTTATGGTTTTTTCATCATTACTCGGTTCCCCGTTGAGATACGAAAATTTTTATTGAATACTTTTTTGTTGCTTTTTGCACGATCTACAATTAAGGTGCTGTACATTTTTCACGTATCGATCATCGTTATCGAGATACCGATGAAAAAAAAACATAATTGGGGAGAAAAAATTGTTTTTCACTATTTTCTTTTTTCTCGTGAAAGATATCGAGGAATGTTCGAAATGAAACTTGTGGAGCGTGTCCATACCTACAAATTGTTTTTTTTATTTTTCATTTCCGACAAAATCGATGACGACAAATAAGACGAATAATCTTTCACTACTCCCACCAACGGAAAGCGCAGTCCGCCAACACGTTTTCCGGACATATCTTCAAGTACAAACGTGGCTCGGAATTTTCAAAGATCCTCAGGAATGGGGTTGGCGACAGAGTAATTACGGGCTTGAACCAATTTGCACCACAGCCGCACCCGCTCCACCCGAACTTTTAAAACTCATTTCGTGCAAATGTGAAGGAAAATGTTGAGCTGCTTGTGGGTGCAGGAAAGCAGGAATTAGTTGCTCCGTTATTTGCCTGCACTGTAGTGGACAGACGTGCGACAATGTCGCCAGAGTCGATATTTCATTCAACGACGATGACGATTTTTTGACCGTCACAGCATCATTTCCTGCGATTGAAGAAGGACCATCAAAACGCCGAAAAACGTGTGAAAAAAATGACTGCCTGTAATTATTATTTTCGCTGCATAACAATTATTTGATCAATAAATTTCATGTATTTGATATATAATTTGGCTAAAATTGTTCTAAATTTGTTCTAAATTGTTCGTTTTCGTTAACCAGCTGACGAACGTCAACCCTCAGAAGTCGAAACTTGTGCGAGCAATGGATCAACGAGGCCTTACCTTTTAACGTGCGATTACCCAGCACGGTGGCCCGGCGAGGATTCGAACCCCGGCCTTCTGCTTGATAGGCAGATATGCTAACCGCTACACTACCGAGACCACGCTGGTTTATTATTTTATTTTGTATTGCAATAATTCCCTGAACAACCATTCATCCATTTTGACAGGTGGATAGAACCGTGCGAGCGGCTAAATAAAAACCGGACACAGTCTTACTGACTTTGTGGCGCGCTAGAGGTCGTAACTTTTGTCGGAAATGAAAAATAAAAAAACGAATTCGTAGGTCTGGACACGCTCTACAAGTTTCATTTCGAACATTTCTCGAAATCTTTCACGAGAAAACAGAAAATAGCGAAAAACATTTTTTTCTCCCCAAATTAATGGTTTTTTTCATCGATATCTCGATAACGATGATCGATACGTGAAAAATGTACAGTACCTTAATTGTAGATCGTGCAAAAAGCAACAAAAAAGTATTCAATAAAAATTTTCGTATCTCAACGGGGAACCGAGTAATGATGAAGAAACTGAATTTAACCCTTTTTCAAGATGGCGGAAAACCCACAAGGTTATTTTGGTCGACAATTTGAACTTAAGCTTTTCTAGCCCCCTCCAACATATTATCTACAATTTGGCTTTCTCGGTTCATTTGCATTTCTAACCCGATTTTTCCGACGTAATGACTGGAGTAGTAGGCAAATTATCAGACCTAGACGTTTTGCAGATTATGAATAAAAAAAAATCAAAATAATTATGCAAGGTGAAATCTATTTAATTTTTCAGTTTCTAGTTTTGATCAGAATTCTAATCACTGTAGAGTCATTTGTTTAATGTTTTGATCGATATTTTTTTAAATTTAGAAGGGAAGAATTGTAATGTATTTGAATGAAATTTATTTCTTGTTCTCAAAATTACTCTATATGATGAATTACTGATTGTAACCAAGTGAAAGATAGCTAGTGTGCGACGTTTGTTGAAAACAGTGTATGTCAATTTTTGAAGCTTTTCATTTTGCAATTTTGATATCAAAGTCTCCACAGAAGTTTTCCCTGTTTTTCTTGCCTCAACCACTGGACACTTCAATTATTGTTACGAGTTGTAATGCTATGTTGTGTTGGTACTACCAACACAACACAGGAAAAAGGGGTAAATTCCCACATTCAACGTATTCGAGAAGTATCCAGGGTTTCCATTTTTGGCATTTTGTGTTAGGTTGTGGTACCATAATGAAATTGAAGTGATGCTAACATGCACTAGGGATGGGCAATTGAAAATAATATGTTCAAGCGAAACAAGACCAGGTAAGAGTGTGAGGCCTAAATTATTGATGTATACAGATACTCAAGCGTTGTCATTCCCCGGAGGGATAACTATATGTGTAATGATATGTGGCCTCGTAGAAGGTTCCGAAGTGGAAGGTGAACCAGAAAAGAGAGAGACGATAATTATTAACAGGAAGTCACCGAAAATTCTACAATTCAACGTCGGTAACACTGTAGTTGCAAGTGAGGGGTCCGTAAAGTGAAAGTTGACATATATTATGTATTGAAAAAGTAAGTGAGGTCAGTTATTAAAATCTCATTATGATAATTGGTATATTTGAAACTAGTTTCAGAAATTTCATTTGAATACAAGGAGAAACCAGTATTCCACTTTGGGGGAGATCTGAAAGTGTTGATGTACCAAGATTTTGAACATTCGGCCTCTTTCAATCTGAGTGATTGAAGTGAATGATAACTGTAATCAGGTTAAGCGGACAGGTCAGTAGAGTAAAAAATTGCGTGGAGGTGAAATCGAATATTCATTTAACTTCAAGAGTCTCATGCTTGCAATAAAGGAGTTGAACCTGCGTGAAGTTAATTTTGGGTACTATTATTGTCGACACTTAGAGCGAAAACTGAATCCATAACAAGTAGTAAGGAGAATAAAAAATAATGAGGTGTGTTACTGGTTAGGAATTATACAATAGGCAGTGACGTTGGAAAAATTACGAAGAAAGGTCTTTTCTAGATAATGCAGGTTGATGCCAAGAGAACAAGATTTCAAGAAATTTAACTGACGGTTGCTGTGCTCCATGGGCTAGTTCACATTGTTTTATTGAGCAGAAGGCTGGTATAAGGCTATGTGGAAGCAGATGCATAGAAATACAATTGAACATTATGAAAAGTACTCTGAAACTGATGACCAGTGCATATAGGACCATATAAAATGAGGCTATACTATACTGAATGTATGATGGAGAAACAGGAAGATGACAACATGTTGAAATTCGCTTGGTATGTGCCAGGGAATCGAGATAGTGATATTCTGATAGGGGTTTTTAGACTTAGAGGTTGCTAAAAGACCGAAAACTATGGACATGAAGATGAGTCGGCGAAACTGACTACTTCATTGTCCAATTTCTAACTAGCAACGACTTGTTGCAGGGATACCCGAAGGAGATTGATAGTATCCCAAACCGACTGTATCATGCTAAAAGGATATAAATGGAAATGATAAGCAACAGGCTATGACAGTCAACCAAAAAAAAAAAAAATGGAACGAGAGGGCACTGGAGAACACCTCAATAACATATATTTATCTCTTTTCCCAAAAGTCATATGGTAGATCGGGAGGACCTCTTTGGAGGAGGGGTTGTGGTGGGTGAGCTGATAACAATAGTCATAATGTCCTACACTATGAGCAGAAGTGTTTTCTTCACAAAAATCTGCCTGGATATCTTGGGAAATGTCCTTTGTCGAAGCGAAATTCAACCTTCGGTTGAGAATCGGAAATTCGTTACCGGTCCACCGTGCTGGGTAATCGCACGTTAAAAGGTAAGGCCTCGTTGATCCATTGCTCGCACAAGTTTCGACTTCTGAGGGTTGACGTTCGTCAGCTGGTTAACGGAAACGAACAATTTTAGAACAATCTCATCCGATTCTATTCAAACCTACCGAAAAAACTCGGGACTCAGGTTTTTGATTGGGTTAAGTTATATTCAGACGATTTAATTTTGAACCATATCTCAACAAATATCGAATGATTCAAGATAACCAACTGCGATCATTTACGAGTCTTACAATGAGCTCTGATTTTACTGATAAAACAGAAAGAAAATAATGAATCCATTCAAAAATATCGTCAAAATATAATAAACTCGTCTGTATTTCCTAATACAGGCATTTTTTATTCACCGATGTTTTCTGTAAGTTCAATTTCGTCCAGCATAATATACCTTTTCAAATATTCATTTGAAAAATATATTCCACCTACTTTGTTTTTTCCCTTTGTCAAACCCTCATTCGAGTGCGCCCAGAAGGTAGAGCTTCCTGCAGGCAAGGGTCGGTCATTTTGAATGCTGAAACGCTCTGGGGCGTCTCACTGATTTTTACGATAGCGCATTCGCTAACTCAACTGTTAGAAAACCCAGAGTTGGTTGGTGTGAACAATCCAGATATCCCACCTACCAGGATTTGTATCTAGGTAATCAATAATGGCCTATCATAACGAGCCAGCTAGAAAATTTTTGCCACAACCGCGGATTGAACTAGCAGTGAGAAAGCCAAATTGAATATATGACCACACCGTGGACAACTTGACCACAAACGACTATCAGTGCACTGTATAACTGTTTTCTGAAATAAGAATATATTTCCAAAAAGGTCTGATGCGAACACGTGTTGACGAATTTCAGTACTCAAAATTATTTATTCTACAAAAACAGTTGCAATTTTATTCACTTTTATTCCTCAACATGATGTTTCCTATTTGTGAGCAGATGAACTAAAACTGAATACATTCAGAGACATTGATAAATTCAAGATATATAAAATTTATGTTTTTCTCTTCTTTCAGCTTCACGAGACGCATCAATGACACATTCTCCAATGTTCTTCTGGCATTTCTTTTCTTATACGTGACATCGATGTGTTTGGAGGTATACAATTCATCTGAACAGTGAGTTATTATCATTTATTTATGTATCACTCACAATTGGACACATTTCATTCAGTAATTTGCGAATCATGCTCCCGTATAAAAACTACTGGTTGTATACGAAATCTCACAAAAGATATTGTTTACGAATTGACTTCGAGTGTGTAAGATAAGGTAACAAAAATAATATCCATACCCAGAAATCATTACAATAACAAATAGAAGAATTTGAAGTGGCACCACGAAGCCTTAATAAGGAATTATCACATGGAAAATATATATATATATGGAATTGGTTGTCTAATTGACTTTGATTCCTTTGTTTGCCAATTACAAGGTTACTTTCTGATTCTGCTGTTGATGGTAGTTCTCAATTCAAGTTGCTCATGCCCACTCTCGCTTTTCCATAGTGATTTATCGAAATGATTTCTCTCTCTTAGTTCACGAAGGAGGATCATTAATTCGATCACCCTGACTCATATTCACCATAATATAACCGAATGATACGCAGTTTCTTCAACCAACAAAAAATGATTAATATTGATGCTCCACTATATTGACCAACAATACTAGTTTTGATGCTATGAACCG
>JAVJAQ010004415.1:0-195247 GCA_032362365.1 Zygogramma bicolorata | reverse complement strand
AGAGATGACCTTTGGGCTTTTTTCTTTTCCAAGTCAATGCAAAAATACCAAACCTACTCGTGAATATAAGAAGTAACATCAAATGATTAGCAAAGATCCTCCGTTGATACAGGTTATTCATAGACGTTTTCATTCACAAAAAGGAAAGAGGAGTCTGAAACAGCTACATTCCTACTTGTACAGAGTGGTCCAACAGAAAGTATGCACCTAGCCTTTCTCTTTTGTATGTAATTTGAAGCCAATATGCTCGGGTACGTACAGTTTAATTATGAGAAAGACACATTTTGGGCGTGTTCTTCGATATATGCATTCAACCCCCTATAGCGAGGAGTTTTAACGACCTCACAACTCTAAAATTGCAACTAGAAAGTGGGGTCGAATGATACGTCATGTGAAAAAGCGCAAAATTTTCTTTCTAATGATAGGCTATATTTATTGAAATTTGCTTGAACAATTAAGACGAAAACGGCGTTAATAAGAACATTAACCCAATAATTTTGGTAGTAATGAAAAATACAATTAAGTTTTGAGTCTGAGGATTCAAAACATTTACAAATAGTGGTAGGTTTCATTGTTCGTTATTTGCAACGTTGCTTAGTAAAACAAAGTGAACAAGTTTGTTGAATTGATTTATTGAAACGTCACTACTTCAAGAAGAGTTGAGAATGTGATTCATTTGCTTTCATACAACATCATAGATTTTGTTATGATTTATTCAGATTTTTTTCCGAAGGGGTTCTGCGGTTGGTGTTTCACATTACAGACGAATCAAGGATCGACAAACTCTCTAGCTGATTTGGCAACATACGAGTCATTTTATCGGGATGAATGTCCTGAAACAAGCAAGCAGTAAGTCTAGCTATATTTTTTGAAAATAAAAGTTGACAATTTAAATTCGTTCTGGAATGAAATGAACCAATTTTTATGGTGGAGTCAAAGCAATATTCAAACAAACCAAACTGAATCAGTAGCTAGATTGAAATAGACGTTTGCTTGAATTATATTTCTACACTCATAGGTATTTTTCCCAAAAAAAAGGTAAATGGGAAATTTGATTGTAATGAAAAATTTCAACCTTGAAATCTTGCTTTCTTTAAAATGAAGTAATTCTGAAATGTTTTTGGTTATTAATTTTTTTTTAGTTATTAAATTCAAAAAAAATTTATCTCTCTTCAGTACCAAAATCATCTGGTTGATGTCCTTAACCTTGATTTTGATTGAATAGGGTATCATTGGTTTGCCTACTCAGTTGTGTGCTTTGTTGAAGAGTTTCTTGTCTGATAGGTCTCTGTATGTGGTTGTTGAGGGAGTATCATCTGATATTCTCCCAATAAATGCAGGTATTCCACAGGGTTCAGTTCTAGCGCCTACTTTCTTTCTGCTTCATATCAATGATTTGCTCGAGAAAACATCTTGTGCAATACATAGTTTTGCGGACGACAGTACTCTTCATACCAGTTTCTCTTCCAGAGTCCCCATACCAGCTCGAGAAACAGAAATTCAAAGAAACATTCACGTCAATGAAATTAACGACGACTTGGCAAAAATAATAGAATGGGGTGAGATGAACTTGGTGGAATTCAATGCTACGAAAACCCAGGCATGTCTCTTCTCAAGAAAAGCTGATCTATCATCATCAAATATCCAGATCAAGTCAAGAGTAACTCTTCCCACAAAATCAAATATCTCGATGTTAGGAGTTACGATCAGTGATAATCTCTCATGGGAAAACCATGTGAGATCGATCGCTAAAAGTGCTTCCCAGAAACTTGGATTTCTATTTCGTGAGAAGAAATACTTCACTTCTCGTCAGCTTCTACTGATCTACAATACGACCTGTTATGGAATACAGTTCTCATGTGTGGAGTTCGGCACCAAAACATTCATTGAGGCTTCTCGATTCCATTCAGAGAAAGGCAATTCGTCTTGTTGGTGATTCTTCGCTCACAGACTCGCTCACTTCATTGGAACATCGTAGAAGGGTCGGAGACTTGTCTCTCTTCTATAGATACTTTCACGGTCGATGACGAGGTTTTTCCTGAGGCTTACAAACTTCAGAAATTCAAAGTAAATGTTAATTCGTATCTCCTGTCCCTTTATTCACGTGGTGTTCTTTGAACATCACAGGGCTTTCCTTTCGTGTGAATCTGCATATAAAAAAAAACTTTTTACATGTCCGAGCCTTTTCGCATCAAATTTCAAATAAAGGAGAAAAGCTAGTACATACTTTTCAATGGGCCACCCTGTATGGCGCGAGGGGTAGTCAACAACATAGGAGTCACGTTGTTTTGGTGGAACTTGAATCAAATGTAACATTTATGGGATACTTCTACACGATATAAAGGAATCATAATCAGAATTTTATTCCTTGAGTTGCTCACTGACCATCTGGATAGGTTATGGATTTTTCCCACTTGAAACATATTCTTTATTGGTTGTGCGGGGAATATTCTAAAAAGGATATACCTAGGAGCATATGTTAAAAGTATAGTGATGTGTTGGGTATATGCATCAGTGAACATGTCTAAACATTTCCACTAGAGAAATTTGTTCATTATAGTGAAAAACTAAGTAAAAAGTAGTCATTCGGTATAGGTCTATCTGCTGTTATAGTGGTGTTGTAAGTTTATGGGGTACTTCTACAGCTTCAAAACCGTATCAAATAAAACAACAAATTAACAAAAATCAGTGAACGCTAAATCAAAACAACAGCTGTCCCCTTCACGTAGTATGAATTTTTGCGTAATTGGGTTTTCACAAGAGTATTATTAGATATTATATATACTTTGATCAATCATTTTTTCAATTATCTTATTTATTCGTTCGTGAACTCTACGCATTTATTAGATATGTCAGTTTCTCGATACTTATTTACATAAAATGTTATTCTTTCAATCTTATCATTTACTGTTATTAAATAATGAAGTCGCTTAAACCTGCTTTATATTCACAGAGATCTCCTAGAATACATCAAGAAATTCGTGGTGACCATGGACAACAGCAACCTACCTTACTTCGCATTTTTCTGGGGTGCCAGTATTTCTCACGACTACCTGAATCAACCTAAACTAGCGGACCCCGCATACCAATCGTTCTTCAAGGGCCTCAAAGACGACGGACACCTAGAGAACACCGTCTTGATCTTCATGAGCGACCACGGCATCAGATGGGGCGATATCCGACAAACCTTTCAAGGACGCATGGAGGAAAGACTTCCCTTCGTCTTCATTCTGCTGCCCGACTGGTACAAAAGCCAGCAACAGGGGGCATACCGAAACCTCAAGAGAAACACGAGGAAACTGACTACGCCTTTCGACTTGCACGAAACCCTGGTGGATCTGATGAATCCTTACGAGCTGAGGGACGAATTTTCGGGCGGGAAGACCCAGAAGAGAGGCATCAGCTTCTTCAGGCCGATCAGCGACAACAGAACGTGCACCGACGCTGGTATCGCATCCCATTGGTGCACCTGCCAGCAGAGTACCAAGATAGATGTTGTCAGCAATTCTGTGCTCGAAGCAGCCAATTTCACTGTGGAGAATATGAACTTGCAGCTTCAAGGTTATGCCCAATGTGCAAGGTTGAAAGTAGATCAAGTGCTCGATGCCAGGCTGATGACCTACTCAGGAAACATAAGTGATGGGAATAAAACGAGATTCTACATGCTGACGTTGAGGACATTGCCCGGAGGGGGAGTTTTCGAGGTTTCCCTTAGGTTTGAGGTGGCTACCGGCAATTATACTGTCGTCGGTACCATCAGCAGGCTGAATCTTTACGGGAAGCAGAGTTCTTGTATGGCCGATTTCCATCTGAAACTCTATTGTTACTGTGAAAGTCTGCTAAAATTTTGAGTGTTACACTACTTTTTTTTATATTCGTGAATGCACGTTTCATTAATATTTGTTAAAAGAACTGTTCATATTGATGTTTTTGTACAGAATCTAGATATAAACGGACTGTTTGCTCCTGATATTGTTTGAAGAACAATGAGTACCAAATCTCAAATGTGATATAATTTATGACTTTTCAGATTACACTATTATGTATATGTTACGACATAGAACATGTTTGTCGCATCATTAGGCCTTTATTAGGGTAATTTGAGTTGTATCCGTACTTTTATAACTCTCATGTTTTGGGGCCAATTCATACATCTCTGTTTAAATCTTAGTCCCCATTTGATTTGAAAAAAAAATTTGCAAATTTGATTTATACGTCTATATGTATGAGCATTTAAAGAACTACGTCTGTTTCAGACTTCTCATCAGTCATGAAAATATAGCTCAGGCAGAAATTACCTAATTCCTTGAAATCGATTGTAAAACAAACCGTCATTCAAGGATTAAAATATAGGGTCTTTATAGTAAAAAAAGTTGAATAAACCGAATTAAATCATGACAAATATGGCCACTCCGTTTTATAATACCTACTTATTCATAATAACTTTGACAGAAACAAGGGGTCTGCTGTCCACCCCTAAAAAGAAAGCATAAAAATACAACTTAATCAGGTTGAAACCCATTAGGCATTCCAGATACTTGACAACATCTTGTCAAATTATGAAATGAACCAATACGGTGACATATGCCCCCCAGAAACTTCCGTGTTTTTTCAAAAGTGTGATTTCCATGGTAAAACTCTTATTTGCTCCCCCAGACATCACGTGATCTGGTATGCCTTGTTGGATACGATTCTTTCCATTATTGACAACAAAATAGTTATTTATGTAATAAGGATCATAAAGACGATCATTATGGTACAAGTCGTGAATGTTATCGGGCGAGGCGTAGCCGAGTCCGATAACACGGCGTGTGCCATAATGATTGTTTATGATTCGTATTACATACAAAATTTTATCTGATGGCATTTATATCAATACATTTGAATAAACTTTTTTGATCAAACCATTACATGTTTTCCTTATAGAATTTCATTATGGTACTTAGTCCCATAATGAGCTTCCTTATGTCATCAAAATTGAGTGACATAACGTTGTCATTATGACATGCCATCAAATAATAGTTATTTATGTAATAAGGATCATAAAGACGATCATTATGGTACAAGTCGTGAATGTTATCGGGCGAGGCGTAGCCGAGTCCGATAACACGGCGTGTGCCATAATGATTGTTTATGATTCGTATTACATACAAAATTTTATCTGATGGCATTTATATCAATACATTTGAATAAACTTTTTTGATCAAACCATTACATATGTTTTCCTTATAGAATTTCATTATGGTACTTAGTACCATAATGAGCTTCCTTATGTCATCAAAATTGCAGTGGCGTAAATAACGCCTTGGCAACCTTGGCGGCGCCAAGGGGCGCAGTGCAGGAGGGGGAACAATAAAAGGCATTCGATAACAAAAAAAAAGAATATCTGATATATGTCATATAGATAGAGATAGAGAGAGAGGTACACAATTGACAATTGAAAAAAATCAGGAGGAATGTGTAACTCATTAAAGAAATTTAAGTAGTCTAAGTCCTAACTGATTATATTATAAGCTGCGTTCGATTTGACGCCCTAATGCCCGAAACAATAGGGGCGCGTTCTCAATAGCCTGAATCACTCCATTGCATTTATTTTCAAAGTCGGGGCGAGTTCTGTTCCATTGTTTTCAGTAGCATTGAAAGCCTGGCCAATACACTGCTCACTCGATCGGGACTCAACTCGAACGCATCCTTCAATTTCACGCTGCCTCTGGCTAACAATCGGGGTTCAGACATTCCTTTGAATATGAAATTCCTACGCCTCTTGCTGGTAGTCATGCGTAGTCGCAGCGAAAACAGTTTGTAGGTCATGAAATATGGTAGTGATAGGGAACATGGGATAAGCGTTAGCGGGTGTGTGAATAAGGCAAGTGTCACTCCTTGTTCGTTTATTTATACGTAAATATTAGGTTTGTTCTAGCAACACATTTGACCGTTTGGAAATTGGTCTGAAGCAGTCAGAGGCATGCGCAAAATGAATAATGCTCTCCAATATTCATCTTGCGCATGTCTTTGACTGCTTCAGACCAATTTCCAACATATATATATATATATATATATATATATATATATATATATATATATATATATATATATATATATATATATATATTTATATATATATATATATAATATTATTTATAGGGTGGGGGGGGGCGTATAGCCTATGTTTGCCAAGGGGCTTGGCCTACCTTAGTTACGCCACTGCAAAATTGAGTGACATAACGTTGTCATTATGACATGCCATCAGATAAAACAAATAACATTCCTTTATCCGATTTATTTTCATCAAATGAGTTGCAAAATTACCGAAGTCAAATGGAAACATTTGAAAAGGACAATTATTTTTAAGAGATCCGAGTAAACTGTGGTTCAAGTATTGGTATTGTTGAGTTGGATGGTGACAGATGCGCTGCGACCTGCTTAGATCTATTGTGCCCCATCTTCTTCTGCTATCTCAAGGTGTTCTCGTTTATAGCAGCCCCTCAAGCCTCAATTCCTTCAGGAATTCAAGGATTTTGAGGGGATCTATTCGTGGTATTTCTCCCACAGTCAGCTGGAATGGTCCCAGTATATTCGATCTTTTGTGATGTACAGCAAAACACTCCATCAGGATGTGATGGGGTGTTTCTGGATGTTCTCCGCAGAACCTGCAGGTGCTGTCCTCCTCTAAGCCTAGCTTCCTTAGGTGTTCTTTGAGTCTGCAATGCCCCGTTAGAAATCTATGGCGTGAATTTCCGCTTGAAAAATGCTGGGGAACTGGCCCATGGGTAAAACAAAATCAGTTGTCAAGCAACAAATGATTCCTAGGAACTGAAGAAAGTTCAATTGAAATGGACATGAACCTATAGTTTCAACTGGATAAAATGTTCAATAACTGCACTCCTTTTGAGTAATAAGAGAACAGATGTCGAAAAATAAATAAAAAAAATTCTAAATTCTAATGCATATGAATGTCAGAAATATAAGCGAGAGCTTACATTTTTTGGTGGTAGGCAAATACGATTTCTCCTAGCTGAAATTCCAGTCAATCGAAAGCTCATGACACAATTTTTTGGTACCGACGGTCTCATTGGCTAAATTCTGGATTGATCTTTCGTTCAACAATAAAATCAATAGTACACAAAATTTGCGTAGCTAAGCCGCCTTGTAGAAAGTTATAATAATAATAATAACGTTTATTGCTCCCAAGAAATAACAATTATTCATGATAGGGAACAGTTTTGGTTCGAGCAGTTGAATGCAGTTAGCAAAAATGAATTTGTGTCAAAAAATAATGAACACACTCATGCATGAGGCGCGCGCACATACACACACACAATGAAATTAAATGAAATGGCACTAGATGTAACACGAAACAAATATCAAGATAGTTAAAACTTTTTCAGTTTTTTTTTTGAATGAAGATACATTCAGTTACCTTCAGTGATTTTGGTGAGCTGTTATAGCATATGACGCCTTCGTATTAAAATACGATTTTTTATAGAAATTTGTTTTAAAATTTACCAAAGAAAAATCATTTGCTCTTCTTGTTGAATCACTGTGATCATTTGACTCAAGTTTTATATTTGAAAATGGAAATAAGGTCCAGAAATCTTCTAGGTTGTAGAGGATATTCTAAGGGTCGGCGCTATTTCTGAGGTTTTTGTGGGTTCTTGGATTAAAAGCCTTTGGTCTCCTCAACCGCAGTATATTTATTTACCACCTAAGTTCTCCCAATGTTAACAGAATGATGGAGGAACAGTTTCATCGTCAATAGCTACAAAAAATAATACGTTTTCACACGAATACAAAATCACAGTCATAAATTATTTACTTTGCAATAACAAAATGGCAAAGTAAGCCCAGTGACAAAAGCTTTGATAGCTAACATTTGAATTTAACGAACCTTGTGAGCAAAGTTTATTATAGGATTTAATATTACCATATTGGGAAAATCACAGAATTATGTAAAAATGAACTTTAAGTTCATTTTTACATAATTCGACTTACCTACAAAAAAAACGGGTACAAGCGAAAACCTGATTTTGCTATAGAAAAAAACCCCAAGCACATTTATATCCAGAGATGTTTCTGTCTGAGAAATCAGAACTTAAAAGGACGCGAAGGAATTTGTCTAGTTTTTGCAATTCGAATATAAAAACATTTTCCCGCAAGAGTAGGCGTGGCGCCCTCTATCGAGCAAAGCAATAGACGCGCATTACTACCGTGAAGGAAACTGAATTCTCAGGCTTCCAAATACAGGGCGAACTAGGCAACTATAAATACATGTAATATCTTTATTTACCTTAGGCAAATAAATCTGCTACAAGGTTTGTAAAGGTTAATAGTTGGTTCTTTATGATCTAGAATCTAGATTGTATATACATTTTATTTTGAAGAGTCTGAAATGGCTCTACTATCCATTTATTGGCTATTCCCCAAATCGAGATTAAATGTTGGATTCTGGAATAAACTAAAGAGAAATAAATGACTCCTAAAATGTAAGGGAGTTTGATTTCTAATTCTATATAGGACACCTAAAATTGGTGAAATTTGCTTTCTCAATATTTCAATATGTTTTGACCATGTTGAATTTTGATCTGTATACAATAATAGTCCAGAGTAACTGAAGATCCGAAACTAGGGAAAGCTGTGAACAAGTCTATGCATTCTTCACTTTGTAGGTCGTCACAGATGTTTTCAAAGGACCCAAAACTTAACACTATTGCGTTCATGGCAATGGCTGAAAATACCCCCCCAAACCCAGAAAAATGGGTTTCCCGCCAATATCTGGCTAAATATACGAATCAGAGAATTTTCGTTCAAACAAAAATTAAAGATCGTCTCATTATCTACAAAAATGGCCCTTATAATTTTTTCCAAAAACTCAACAGTTTTCGAGATGAAGGGACCCAAAACTCTCCTCATTTCAGATGCCGCTTTCTCTATAGAAATTCTGTTGTCTATGCATTCGCTTGGAGGCGGGCGGACGAATTGTTTCATAACTCAGGCAAAAACTGACATTTTTCAATGATTCAAAGTTCAAGATAATGAGGAAACCCGTAGCTATCATTCCATGTATTCCGAAGTTCTTTCTTTCAAAAAGATTTGATAAGCTGTGAAAGTATTTTCCGCGCCATTTCGACACTGTTTCATTAATTTTTTTCAAAAATAGTCTTTTATCGAAAATTTTTTTTAGAATGGGTCTTTGGTGGGTCTTGAATTTTTTTTGTACTTATTTTCCCGCGTTCTAATAAATGATCCATTTGTTTATTTACATTTTTCATGCGATTTCGGAGTTATGTAGAATCTGCGGAAGAACCGCGAATTAAAAAATTATTAGTCATAAAAAATATATATGTATTCGGAAACTAGAGCATCTTGGCATGGCAAGTCGATAAAATGGATATTAATTTTTTAATTCGCGGTTGTTCCGTAGATTCTACATAACTCCGAAATCGCATGCAAAATGTAAATAAACAAATGGATCATTTATTAGAACGCGGGGAAAGTACAAAAAAAAAAATTCAGAGATCATTCAAGACCCCCCAACGACCCATTATAAAGAAAAATTTCCGATAAAATACTATTTTTGAAAAAATGTAAACAAATTATTGAAACAGTGTAGAAATGGTGCGGAAAAAACTTCCACAGCTTATTAAATCTTTATGCCAAATAAGAAAGAACTTCGAAATGCATGGAATGATAGCTACGGGTTTCCTCATTATCTTGGAACTTTGAATCATTGAAAAATGTCAGTTTTTGCCTGAGTTATGAAACAATTTGTCCGCCCGCCTCCAAGCGAGTGCATAGACAACAGAATTCCTATGAAGCGACAGCTGAAATGAGGAGAGTTTTGGGCCCCTTTGTCACGAAAACTGTGAAGTTTTCGGAAAAAATGACAATGGTCATTTTTGTAGATAATGAGACGATCTTTAATTTTTGTTTGAACGAAAATTCTCTAATTCGTATATTTAGCCAGATATTGGCGGGAAACCCATTTTTCTGTGTTTGGGGGGCCATTTTCGGTCATTTCCATGAAGGCAATCGTGTTAAGTTTTGGGTCCTTTGGAAACATCTGTGACGACCTACAAATTGAGCCACAAGTGAAGAACTCATAGACTCATTCACAGGTTCGTCCCTTCATTTACTGGACTACAACCCCAAAAAATTTTTGTTAACCCCTTACAGACAAGTTTGACACTGCTTATGGAATTTGAATGGGTTTGAGAGTTCCGAAAAACCCAATATTCACTTATCTTTAAATCAGTTTTGTCCGTTTCATTTCACCTTTTACTCGTTTTCATCGTTTCTACTGCTACTGTTGCGTGAATTTTTCACATTAAGTTACTTTTATAACGAAGCATTTTGCTTTGTTTGTGGTTTTGATACTGTCGAATTCAATATCGAACTCCATAATATAATTAGTAGCTATCGTAGGTAAACTATATCTTAGTGTCATAAAATATATGATAGTTTCAAAACATGTTTCGAAAATAGAATTCAGTTTTTGAAATCCCAGATTCAAAATTGATGTCAAAGAACGCGATATTATCCTGATGATAATGAAAACAAACTTCACCTTGAATGACCTTTCTCTTACTTGGGTAGAAGTTATATTTGTGTGATTAACTGATTGTTTTTCAGAATTTCCCAGTTGCAGGGCTTTCATGCAACTTGGAGTTGGCCATGGATGGAGCTGGACCTCCCCGGAAATAAAAATAAAACACGATTCCCGTCTATATATGAACCTTTATTAGTGAACCAACTAAAACTATGTTAGGAGCGTAACATGAATAGGCATAAAAATGAAAGTAAAAACAGAAGGGAACCATGATCCGGAACAAGAACGTTCCGGAAAGAAATTCCCCACCGAACCTAATCTAAAATAAAATGAAAACCTTTCCTTCGACGCGACACTATTCTACGAGACAGTTCGAAGGGATATGACATCGAATCTTCCGCATAAAATCAAAGTAAAAAAATTGAATATACACTACTGACATCAGATTTGCCAACTGGATATATATATATATATATATATATAAGCCTGATTGGTCGGGAGGCAGGGTCACTTCTTGGTAGTCGGAAGGCGGGACACTCCTCGAAATTGCAATGAGTGATCAAGAGAAAATCAAAGATGACGCAAAAAATGGAAATTTGGACGAGCTAAGGTTTAACGGGGTCTTACATTTTTTCGTGCAATATTCTTTCTTCAAAAAATACGAACTGCCGAAAGTATAAACAAGAAAACGGAATTTTGGATAGCGAAATAATAATATTAATATTCTCGAAATCTTCCTCCACCGCCGTGGCAATTCGAGCCCTCAGTTGATCAGCCCCTTGGCCTTGAAGAGGTCGCGCATTAGCCCCTTCAGGTACTTGATCTCGCGCTCCAGGTCCGAGATCTTGTCCCCCAGGTCCGCTCTGCGGTCCAGCAGCTGCTTCTCCTCCGAGAGGATCTCCTCGACCTGCTGCTTCTTCTTCATGCGGTAGCGCGTCGCCGCGTTCTTGTTCTGCTCCTTCTTGCGCACGCGCTTCTCCTCGGGCGCGCCCTTGCCGTGCGCGCGGCTGCGCTTGCGCGGCGCCTTCGGAGGCGCATCCTCGGCGACGGCGTCCACCGAGTCAGGCACCCACTCGGGGTCGTCCGAGGAGGAGCAGTCGCCGAAGTTGCTGCAGCTGCTGCCGCCCGGCGACATGGGGCCGCTGCTGGCGCTGCTCGACGACGACGACGCCCACTGCATGGTCTCGACGCGCGAGCGCACCAGCTCTTCGACGACGGCCAGCTCGTGGGCGATGTCCGGCTGGGGCGCGGCCGGGGAGTAGTTCAACTCGACGATGTCGTTGCCTGAAAGACAGAGTTTACGTTAAGACAGTACGGGAAATATGGTGCGGAAGTAGCACATTGAAAAATAAATAAGCATAGGAACTTGGATATTTTTGTGGATAGGATGAAGTTTGAGAAATAATTTCTTGTCTTTCTTCTACGAATCAAAAAATTGAATTCACAACTTCTATAAATTTGTATACCAAGTATATGATTGAAATGGCTGGTTTGGTTATCAAAAGGATAAATGTCACCGAGATGACCATTAAAACAGATGACAGACTTGTCACAAATTGAAAATTTTGGAATTGTTTGAAATCTCAATTTTCCCACTGAAGAGCTCAAGAAATAGCGAAAGTAGATGTTGTCTGGGCTTCAATGAAATATTATCCTGGTGAGTGAGATTTTTTTACCGATAGCTATATACTTTTGCTTCATTGTGTATTTTTTTCTTATGTATACTATCTATTCCATCCAATTTTCATTTACTTGGTATACAAATGGAGCTAGCTAAAGTACAAAATGAATGAGGCTTTCGCGGCAGAGGTTTTCAGTCTCGCTACTTTTGTTCGGGTTTAAAGGCCGTCGTTTTTTGGAATTTTTTCCTGACGTTTCGCTGGCGCGAGTGGCTAGCTTCTTCAGAGGCTCATATATCTTGAGTTAGAATCTGATGACTGAGTCAACGTCAGGAAAAAAATCCAAAAAAACGAGGCTCTTCAAACCCGAAAAAAAGTAGCGATACTCAAGCTAAAGTAATTCCTATGTAACCCAGTGCCCGTCGTGCTATATAGGCAGGGGAGTTGCTGTTTTAGATAGACACTTCCTTCTTTCTATAAATGAATCAAATGTCTTCAAATGATTTTCACCTACCTACCTATCAACAAAGAGCGTTGGTAAAACTTCATTTGATTCTACCATAGAATTCATCGAAAAAAGAACCAAATTTTCCACTAATAAATACCTAATGCAAAACTTACTTCTGACTGATTTACACTGTGCTGTATATAAATATAGTACACTTCTTGAAATGATATTCCTAACAATATAAACATGGCGTTGAAGAAACATTATCCCTTCAAATTATCTTACACAATTGTTTTCGTATACTCGCTTCGCTTGAAATAGGAAAAGACACGTAATCGCGTCTATTTTAAAAGTGTTTTTGTGCTTCGATACTATACAATATTCAAGTAAGAAATGGTTTTAGCTTCTCCATGATCTGTATAGCAACTGAAACGCACGCTAAATGGTCGCGTTTGAACGCCTCGAATTTATTCAATGTTTTGAATTTAACTAAACAAAAATAGATCAAATATTCTCAAGCCTATTTATATTTTTTCCACGTCATGGAGATGTTAATGATTCATTTATGACATAACAAAAAATCACACATATTCTCTATAACGAATAGATCCCGAATTCAATCGGACACTACTGTGCATGCGAGCTGGAAGGGGCCTCAGTACAGATCCCCACGGCACACCGAATCCGTCATTGTTAATAATATAAGTACGTCTGTAATATTTTCCAGATAATAGAAATATATAGAAAAAAGTACAAAATATGCTTAGTGAAAATAAAGAGCGAAGTTCAATTCAACCAGAAAACACTTCTATAAATGAATTGTTCTTCCACTCAACCCATGAAAATGTCTTCATATATGTGTCTTCTAATATTCTAAGGAATAATATAAAAATAGTATGCCTAATATATAATATAATACGTTAATATTCCTCTATGCAGAAGAATATTTCAATTCAGTTCAATAGGAAATAAGGGAAAAATAAATGAATAGCAGTCTATTGTATTGTTATGTTTCAACTGAATACTTTTCGGATATTCTTTTGAAATTTACTAAACTCTTGTTTTTGAGATGTGAGGGGATTGCATTATACAATGAAGTAATTTGATTGCTGAAGGATAGAAGTTTGAGTTCTAAAAGAGCGTGGTGTGAGAGTTCCTTTGTATCTTATTTTCAAGTTATGTTATGAACATCAGTTCTGTGTGTGACTTTGCGATGCAAGAGGGTACCTTCGCTATCAAAATCTTATGATATAGACAAGTTCTGCAAATAACTCTTCTGTTTTCCATGTTCAACCAGCATGCTTCGCAAAGTTCATGAGAGATATCTTTCCTTTTACGAATCCCATAAATGAGCCCAAGGCACCAATTTTGGACTTTCTGTATCTTGTTTTTGAACGTGTTTGTCACATTAGGACTATACAGGATGGCTGCATAATTGATCCGTGATAAAACAAGTGTAATGTAGTGTTCATAGCGTAGATTTAGCCGAGGATCTCATGTCATGCCAACATCTAATAAAACACCAATATTTCTTGCTTCCCGGACAAATGTGAGTTATTTTTAAGCTGTAAATCAATTTCACTCGCAATGCTATCATCATTTTGAGACGTGAATACCATCATGTTTGATTTTGAAGGAATAATTAGTAAACAATGATCAGCAGAAGATTTGACAAAAAATCCAAGGTCTCTATTATTCAACGTGGATGCATTGTACACTTCATGTTGGGGAAAACTATAATAGATATGGGTAGCATCTGCGTACAAATAAATTGAACAGTTTTGTAAACATTTCACTAGATTTGCAGTATACATTGTGAATAACAAAGGCCCTAAAATGGATCCTTGAGGTACTTCCAAGTTTAACGTCAAGTATGTAAAGTTAGCACTATCTATCTGAGCCTTTTGTTGCATATCAGAAAGATATGACTTCATCAGAGTTGATAATAATAATAATAACTCACCGATGGTGTAGTTGTGAAGAAACTGCTTGTCAGGTACGGAATAGACGAGGGGTTTGCTGTCGCAGTCGTGGACGACGGGGTAGTCCATGAGCGGCTCGAGGGAGGCGATCAGCAGCGGCTCGCTGGGGGGGCTCTGGGGCGGCGTCAGCGTGCCCTGGGGCGGCTTGGCGTGCGCCAGCTCCACCACGTCGTACATCGTCTGGAACTCCTGCAGCAGGTACTGCGTGTCGGAGGAGGGGAACTCGGACTTCAGGGTCGGCGCCGGAACAGGGACTGCGCGGGGGGGCTCCACTTCGTCCAGGATGGTGGGCAGGATTTTCCCATCGAGGAAGAAAGGCTCTGGAGAGAGATTGTTGAAGTTGATTAATGATTAAGAAAAATTTATTGTATCATTCAAGACTGCAAGTGATATAGGATACGTTAGTTTTTTTAATCACGTCACTATCAGTTTATTTTTTGGTGAAATTCATAGTCAACCTGCAAGATGAGATTTAATTGATTGTTTTCATAAATCTGATCCGGAAAATTTACGACGTGAGATGTTAGTCACACTTTGTTCGTGCGATCATCTTAATATAAGGGTACATATCCTTATAGGAGACGAAATGAATTCAAAATAAATATGTTAAAAATTTTACTCCTGCATAGGACCGTTTTCAAAAAATGAAGTTGCATGTATCTGAAGACTCATCAAAGCACCGTGCCGTGAGGAATATATGTGAAAATCAAAGTTTCGTTGGTAAACATGTGAGTGTTTCTTAAACAATCGAAAACACTTAATAATATACATGGCCGCACCTTTTGAAAAATGTGATCTTTTCAGAATGGACAATTGGGATCAAGTATTATGTACTTATTGTTATTGTTCGAAAGTCTAGTGTGAAAAGTACGACTTTGCTACCTACAATGAGGCCAAAAAATTTAAATCTGCTTTTCAATGTTTTGATGTAGTGTTGTATAGTCTAGTCAATATCCTGTTTTTTTTTTGAATAACATCTCATTTACACAGAAAAAATTGTTATTTTAGTTGCAGTGGACGTCGGACCTACGACGGTTTGAATATTGTACTATGGGATAGTAATTCATTTTTCGTGCTTGTGGAAGCTTTTGTAAAGCGAAACACGTCTCGCCGTTTTGGAAACACTTTGTCAGTAAGGAATTTACAGGAAACTGTGTTGTTTTTCGTTTCAGAAAAAGCTTGAACATTGAAAACATAATGCTTTCGCTGTTAAATAGAAAAGTTGTAGGAAGACTACAAATAAAATTCAACAACAAATTCGCATGATGTGGATTTTTACTGGTTTATTAGGCATAAACGAATATGTCGTATTTCATTTATTCGGTCTTATTATAAATATGATTTATATTATTGAAGTGATAATAGTTTTTTCGCAAGTTCAATATAAACTAGTCTCTGTTGAAATGTCCCAATAATATAAATAATTACAAAGAATTATGTTTTCCACTTTTTTTATAATATGCATTATCAATTATTGCATCGGTTCAAGGTTTATCGAGATGAAAAAAAATTCTGGTTCATACCGAACCAAAGATCATTAGCTATACAATAAATTAAACAAATAAACAAATAGATAATTTCAGCAGTTCAGTATAGCAACAAACTCGTTCGAAATACCCTTTGTACGTTAATTTTTTTCCTATTAAGGCCGAGATACGCGCGAAGAAAAATCTAATCGGAGTGGCCCAGTTTCGACCGTTTGTTTATCGAATCGCATAGAAACAAGTGAAAGTGATTTGCGGGCGGCCTTGCCTCGCTCGAACTCGAAATAATTGAACGTTCAGGAAGTAAATCATAAATCATTCACGCAGACTGTATTCCAGATATGAAAGACCTCTATTGATCAGTGAAATGGCTTTGTCGCCTATGCCTGTATAAAAAACACGCCTATTGCATTCGTCACGTGACTAGATGCTTTTTGGATACTCCTACAAGTACAAACCGAGAAGTTTGTCACCACATCATAAACTGGGAAAGTTTATTGAGAAGCATCAAAATCATGCTGGCAATGAACTATGTTCGAAATTTAGATCTCATAAAAAAAGTATGGTTTGTCAATACATATATCCTATCCAAGGTTTGGTACATAGCACAAATATTACCTCTCAACAAGATTCACAGTAAAAAGATAGTTTTACACACGGGAAATTACATCTGGCGCGGCTGTCTTTATAGAATTCCCAGAGAACAACTATACCTATTGAATTGATTGAATTTGATTAATGTTGAAATTGAGGCTGAAGCTCTCTTTTTGAAAACACAGCTCTCATCATGGTCGAATACAGAAAATAAAATCACATATAAGTCAATCCTAAACACTCTTTTTGAGAACTCTGATAACATACAGAATACTCAGTTGAAAAACTTATCGAAAACAATAAAAAAGTGGACAAATACCATTTGTAAAAGATCCACTCCTGAAAACGAAAGAAATATACAATATACTAAAAGCTGAAATCGAGAAGAAACCAAAAATAGAGGAAAAGCATCCGAATTTTAATTGGAATAGAATCTGGAGAAATGTGTTGGGAAATCCACAGATATCTACAACATGGAAAACTAGTGGCTACAAGCTAATAAATGATGTATATCCTATAGCCCAGAAACTGAAAGCGCATGGTATTGATGTTTCGGACATATGTACAAAATGTAACAAAATAGATGACATACCACATCGACTAACCGAATGCAACAATGCAAAAGCCACATGGACAATGGACGAAAATAAATATTGAAAAAAAAATTCCAAACAATAAATTGAACAAAGATCCGAAAGAAAACTTCAATGTTGCTAAGATTAGACAGACACTATAAAATCACTCATGGATACATTTCAAATTTCTCTAATAAAATATTTTTCTTCTGACTATGATGGAAGGTATGAGTAAATATAGTTTAGCTTTACTATAGAATAATATTAACTTATTTTATTGTTAAACTGTAAATAAATTTATTGTTGAATAAAGGTTTTATAAAAAAATAATAATTCACGTATTTGAATTGGTAATTCGTGAAACAAAAGCTCAAGGCCTTCACATGGTTACCTGATTATTGTTTCATTCAGTGTTCATAAATACTACATCTCTTTCATAAAATATTTCAGAAACAATCAATAGTAAGTCAGATTATTCAATAAAAAATCAACAGTTATTCTTTGTAATTCAGAGTTGATATGTGGAGAAATATAAATGATAGAGTTTATAATTTCATTTTTCCACACCCTTTCGTGAATATGCTATGATTTCTTATAGGTAGGATATTAATTCCAGCAATGACAGAGAACGAAATACTTGGTTACCAGGGACCACCTTGTAGAAACGTAACAATTCTGATCTATCTACCAAATGAAATAAATTTTTCAAAAATCAATGATTTTAGCGAATTATCTTTGAAAAAAACGAAAATTAATCGCAAAAACGGATGTTAACAATAATAATTGTAATATATCGATTTTTCAGTCTTAATTAGGTATAACATTTCATCTTCAAAATCACAGCTTCCTTTGCGAATTCTGAAATATCGTTACTGTCAATCTATTATCAATTTCATTGTAAATGTATCAGCGTTTTCTGCTACAGATTAATTATCAAAAATAAGTGTTTCTGGTGATGATTCTATTAACTCTATTAACGTTACCCCACCAATAATTATCTGAAATTGTACAGTCCAAATGACCTACTTAGTTAAGACGTACGCCTCTAAGACGGTCCACTTTGTAGTCGTAGATTAAAGTCCCACCGAGACCGAAATTATTTTGTACTTTTTTTTTGAAATATTATAACTTGTCAGGTACTAGCAATTTTTGAAATTTCCGGAGGATTTCGTCGGCAAGAATCAAATAGTGAATTTAATGAAGTTTCTTTCCTGAGTTTTTTAATAAATATCGAAAAAATACTCGTATATGATAAATAACAATATTGTTGGTAATAAAGTCTCCTAACATATATCTAAAAATGATTGTCAATATGATTATTGAAAGAGTTCTGAAGTATTCCAAGATACCTAATCAAATTACAACCGACTACCTACATTACGTTTTCAAAAATACAATGGATTTATATGATACAATATAAACAGTATCTGAAAGAGAAAGTACTAAAATGGATAGCATTAGTGTTTTTCCATCAACAATTGGAAAAAGTGTAGTTCAACTCCACTTCTCAGTATCAATATTTTAGAAAGAAAAGGTATATTGTTCTAAAAAAAAGGGAGATCATGCAACCCACATCTGATCTAACGAGTATCTCATATCATAACTTTTCAACATGATAGTGAATTCATATTTATCTATCAACACCACTACCTCGAGGAGAAAATTGCTTCGTATATAAAAAAATGAACAACAATCAATATTTCCGTAGTTCGGCAAAGTTTCCTTTCAAGAACAGTGTTGATGTTGACAAAACCTAATGAGAACTGAAATAGAAATATTTATGAAGAAGTTCTGAAAACACCCATACAGCACCCGATAGGATATCCATAGGATATCCAAATTTTGGATATCCAAAGTATTCCCAGTAAAAAATATCCATACGATGTACAAAATGGATATCCTTTCGGATTTCCACGATGGATATCCGTGAAGGATATCTTATGAACATTCATTTCGTACATTTATTGTACAAATAATTAATGTTTCTTCCGCCGTGGCACCCTACGAATTGGCAACGTGATTGGGCCTTTTACATGGACATTCCAGCAAAAGAGTTGATAACTTTAACTTTTTATCCTTTTAAATAATATTTGAATATAGCGTCACCTCAGAAGACGTGACGCGGAATGCAAAAGCGCTGCATTGTGAACTCATCTTGACTCGGTTTCCTGATGTGCAATCGTCAATGGCGTCTGTCAAATGTCGTAATTTTGAGAGTCGTTGAGTGTTGGGTCGGTTTGAAAAAATTATGTTGACTGAGTTGAAGCGTTGTGGTGTGCATTCTGCAATAATTGTGTTTATGAACAAACGAAAAATAGTGTTGTGTTAGATAACAATTGTAAACTGTGATCATTAGCATTACCGTGAACGTGAACTTTTGGAAAGAAGCAAGTGAATTGTCGAGTACTATATTCATAAGTTATTCAAATTGAGAACTATTTAAATTCATCAATAACTTTTCTGTTGAGAACTCTTGGCAAACTATTTTTCAAATTTAAACTATATCAAGTATTTTGTTTGAAAAGTAATGAAAGAATTAAAAATTATTAGTAACGACATAAGTTTTTTGATCGTACGTCTACCACTCTCCAGTTTACCTTAGTTTGTCTAAATTTTTTGAATACAGCGAAACCAATCTAGCAGGACATTTTAAATTGCACATACGGTCACGTTGAGTGCCTTATCACAGGATATATTACTGACTATAATCCGTTGTCCAAGAAGTGTGCAGCACTTTTTCACATATCAAGCTAGGTTGGTTTCTCTGTAACGAATTGCACAAATAATTATGTAGAATTATGAACGATATCTTATGGACGTTCTTGATGGATATCTCATGGATGTCCATAAAGTATATCTTGTAGATATCCATGATGGATATCTTATGGGTATCCATGAAGGAAATCTTATGGATGTCCATAATGGATATCTCATGGATGTCCATGAAGGATATTTTATGGACGTACAGGTTGGTGGCCTAAGAATGTCCATTGGACGTCCATTGAATATCCTTTGGATAAAAACTGTACGTCCATCGGATGTCCAAAATATCCTTAATGGATGTCCATTAGATATCCACTGGATGTCTATGTGTTGTGTGGGCAGTAGCAGATTTGATTTCAAAATGTTATAACGATAAGTATTTGATACTCATTATTAGCTTTGTATTTTCTGTGATAGGCAAATTTAATTCATACGAGTAGTTGCTGAAAATAATTAATCCATCACAAATAATGGCTCTCAAATAGGTCATTCTTCTCTAACACCGTCATCTCATTCATTACAAGCAGTAATTACCATAACGGTGATATCTTAATATCAATATTGAGGTTTTTGAGTCAGCGCTGGTAAATATATAAGTAAACATCGTAGAGGTAGAGGAGGATAGTTTAATTCTGTATTTCCGTATCAGTCTCTGCCCAGGTCATCAAGCTTGTATATGAACTCTCAAGGTGACATGTTTTGGAAACGTTCATCAACAAATAGTTATTGACAGTTTCAAGAACACGAGAAAATAATTTTTTCAATAGCTTCCACAAGTGACTGCATGTACAACATTCTAAACGCATTCCAAATCCACGAGCCGGTTTAAGTGATTATTGAATTTATTAATAATAATTTATGTACAACGCACACGATTGTAGATAACAAGTAACTCCACAGAGCGCAGCGCAGATAAACAATTAATAAAAGAAATTAAAATCTCGTTTCCAGGAACAGCTACTGCTATCACGAGTCCAATGCGTGGAACACATTTTCTAGAGGTGCGTTCGCAAGTGACATATTGGAACAAAAGTAAAAGGACGTATTATATCCTTAAGCGTGCAGCTCAGGAGTATATTCATTTTAGGAAACGATTTTTATTTGGTTTTTCGTTCTCAGAACATCATTCAACCTTTTGTGAAACCGCGATGTCATATAGAAGTAGATCATATAGCCAGCAGGATCACCAGATCTTATTCCATTGATTCTTTCAGCAATACCTATGAGAAGTGAACTCGACAACAACCAAACAACGCACACCAATTTTTAGAGATTTTTTCGAACACACTTGATATGTGAATATAGTCCGAATTGCGGCATAAATCAACTCGATTACCTCGGTTTATTCAACAGAAACAAAATGTTAAACGGTGAATATTAAACCAGATTGAATCACACGTTGCATACGCTATCACTCATAGGAATTGAACAATTAGCATATTTATTTTTATGACTCCATACGTATACAGTTTCTGATAAATATTTCAATTTCCGACACCGCAAAACTTTTCAAAACGCCCTTTTTGCAATACATGATTAGAAAAATGTTCAGGATATATTTCTTGGAATATTAACTGAAATCAAAGATTGTAGACTTTCACGGCCGGCAACTGACGTATCGTTTATCAAAAATTCAGCATATTTTGTCGAATACATCATTTAATTAAATTTCTAAATATCTCACTACCAGACATCTCCTTGTGAATATTATTCGAAGATCAAATTCATTATCTGTGTGGGTGGGAGAAAGTTCGACACACAGTGAAATCATGACACACATTTTCAAAAACGCTTCCAACGAATGATTTATGATGAGGCAATGGATCGATGTCGCCTTGCCAAAAAAAAATCGATAACACGGGAATCGAGGACACCTTATCAAAGTTTTGTTTACGAATCGATGAATCCAGTGCGTAGAATAGATCTAGTGTTCAACAAAAAGGTTTGCTGAACTTTTTAGAGTCGACATCCATGAGCTGATTTTTTATAACCGAAGAGTTATCTCCTCTAGTAGCGTTTTCTACTCATATGATTACTAGTATAAGTGAAAATAATTTGGAAACAAGTATTTGCAGATTTAAAATTGATTTTGTTATGAGAAGAAATTCACGTCATAAACTTCACTGAATGAAATTTGTATTGATTATTTCCCTCAATGCGAATAAACGATGAAACAGTTGGAGGCTAGACTGCTTTTACAGAGTTTTACAGCGATTATTTCCCTCAATGCGAATAAACGATGAAACAGTTGAAGGCTAGACTGCTTTTACAGAGTTTTACAGCGATTAAATGCACTAGACCTTTTAACCGATTAAAATGTTCGAAATAAACCGGGCGTTTGGATCACTTTTCAGGTACTATCTCTGGTACTATATTGTTCCTGTGTTCGATTTCGATGTTTCCTGAGTTTACATGTTTTCTGGAAATAATCTGAACATATATCCCTCCTTCACCAAGTTCAATCGACCAAAATGCGTGCATTTCCATGATTTTCAAAATTTTGCTTTCAAGCAAATGCTTTCGTGTATAATAATTTAAAATAAAATCCCTCGACCTGCGGTCTCGGGATTTTATCAAATTATCATGCACTCAAGTCATTTGCTAAGCAAAATTTCGAGAATCATGGAAGTGCAGCACACATTTTAACCGATTAAACTTGGTGCACTCGGGATATAACCCCCGATTAAATGCACTAGACCTTTTAACCGATTAAAATGTTCGAAATAAACCGGGTGTTTGGATCACTTTTCAGGTACTATCTCTGGTACTATTTTGTTCCTGTGTTCGATTTCGATGTTTCCTGAGTTTACATGTTTTCTGGAAATAATCTAAACATATATCCCTCCTTCACCAAGTTCAATCGACCAAAATGCGTGCATTTCCATGCATATCAAATTATCACACACTCAAGTCATTTGCTAAGCAAAATTTCGAGAATCATGGAAGTGCAGCAAACATTTTAACCGATTAAACTTGGTGCACTCGGGATATAACCCCCGAATATAAATATTGCGAAAGAATATTCAAAAACAAATACCCTCTTTCAAGTTGAATGTGTCCTTGTTTTCATTGATCTACTATTGAATCAAGAATTCGAAAAGTCAGCAATCCTGTTTCCCTGAAGCGAAGTTCGTTCTTGATAAAAAATGTCTATATTTGCTCGAATGCATTTTAATAAGTTAATCGATTTTTTGAGTTCACACGAAAGGTTATCGCTATCATTGAAGCGTTCATTGATCTTGAGGTCACTTTGAACATTATCGTTTGAAGAAATCGCTTCCATCAAAAGATTTGTCTGGGTTCAAAGAACAAACTTGCATTGATTGGTCTGCAAAAAAATGCTAACGAGATTTGAATGTTTTTTTGATACATGTCGGCCAGCTGAAATACTGATGGCCAGACGAGGGGAAAACAACTCTTTAAATAGATGTACATCCAGAAATTTGAATATTTCAATACGACTTTCAGTACCTAAATTAAATTAAATTATTTCAATATCAGTATCAGTATTTCAGTATCCACAAATACTGCTTCATACTTTAAATACTACTTTAATCCCAAAAATATCCACTCCATACTTTGAATATTATTTTCATTATCAAAATATCCACAATATATTCGAAATATTTCAATATTTGTCAGTCTCTTTCACTTTAAATATTGTTTTCATTACCAAAATATCTTTCTCGGTATTTCAATACAGTTTCATAAGACTGAAAAGGATATCGTAATCCTTTTCAGTCTTCCAAAATATTTGAAATATTTGGGGTGCAATTCAGTATACAATCATTTCATTCGTTTTGCGCCGGGGTTAACCGACAATGTATTCTGACATAATTTGGTTTTTATTAATGTGTGTGTGTAGCTTGCAGGTTGATACAGGTAGTGAAACAAATTCGAAGTGAACTAGTGAACTTGATACTTTTGTGTCAGTTTATTTTTTCTTACCGAGACCATATCATTATCTGGCAAGTTTTGTGATTTATTCTACATTTGATGTCATGCCATTTATAAAGTTTAATATAGGTTCTACGCATCTTTTTAAGCGTTCATGGTGCAAACTTCGAGATTTGTACATAGCATAGATATTTAATGAATAGCATTTGTAGTATGGGTTTCGGTCGGTGCGGCGTAATGTCTTACATTTATGATAAACATTGGAGGGAATGCATCGAGGGATGCACGGACATGATCATTAACTGAATAGAATGGCGTTTTTGCTTTCGTAGGTGTCTCAGGGCCAGTAAAGCGTCGGGCCTTCTGGGTGGTTTGAGCGCACGGCGTAAGGGAAATCAGATAACTTTTGCGTGTACGAATAAATCTGAAAAAAATATTTAGCAATTAGCGTGGAAAAATAAATACAACAAGCAAAAATTATTTGTAAAATTAGGAAAAAATGTTTGTGTCTATATTTTAATTCGTTCCTGCGACTTGAATTACAGGTAGGTATTAATTTTTTTCATACTCTGCGGGATTTGCATCTATTATAATCGGTATGCTATGAGTTATTGAAAAATAGTTGAGTCTTACTCAATATTACTGCTAGTGTTTTCGCATTAAATCGTCTTTTATTTTTATGGGAGTAAGTGATTGTAATAAAAGCAAATAAGTACAGTCATATATTTTGATTTTCGAGGTTTTCCACAAGAAATCAAGGAATTTCAGAATCCGAATATTCTGAAATTTTATCAATCAATGGAGATGTAGATCATGAAAATTTTATGTCATAAAGTAAATGACTATTATTTGTTTAAACATTATTTTATTTCCATAGATGAAATAGAAATAGAAGAACGATATACAGGACATGCCTATTGAATTTATTTTCGAAGGTCCAGTATCGCTGCTGGGTTTCCATCCGTTCAGATCAGTGGTTGAAAAAAATTAACAAATAATACAAATCTTTGAAAAAAAATCGGACGCGCAATTAGTACTCTATATTTCTGATATACTCAAAGATTATTAAGGTGTACTTTTTTATTTGAAACTTTTTTCACTCACCAACAGTGGTAGGCTGATCTTCTAATCAAGGATCTATGAATTAAATATAAAATGTCGCAATAAAAGTTTCATTACGTTTTTTTACCTTAATGGATCAAATATTATATGCGCTATATTCCATTTATTTTCTTTACAATTCAAATCTAAGTACGTTTCCTCAATTTTCAATACCTTCAGTATACTTTAATTCTTTAATTATATTTTCAGTACCTACATTAAATATTTTCATTATCTTAAATGAATGTTGAATATTTAAATACTTTGTTTTTTTCAATATATTTAAATATTGTTAATTATCAGATATTCAAAATATGGTGTACATATTTTGGGTAGTTGTTTCCCCCTCGTGGCCAGATATCACCAAGAAGAAATGGAAGAAGCTCCTTCAACCTTCAAGTGGCGAGATATATTTCGAAACATCACCATTCATTATGTCTTTGTTTACGAATATTTGGTGTATTAATCGAAAAAGGAATAGCTGTGTAACTAGTGAGATCCCGTAAAGTAGCGTGAGTTAGATAAAATGTAATTTTAAGAAAACCACGTGAATCAAGAAACAAGAGATACGAATTAACTTCGAATTTTTCAAGTTTGTAAAACTCAGGAAAAATCTCCCTCGGTAAGTGTTCCGAAGTTGAGCTATTCTACTGAAAAAAAGATCCCTGAGCGAGAGGTTCGACAGGTATCCAAGCTCACAACTAAGGGTGGGGATACCTCACTCGTCGGGTCATCCGTTTTGATACTGCTAAGAGTAGAACGATTGACCACAGTTCAAGAGAACACCGACCGTGGAAATATCTATAGAAGAGAAACAAGTCTCCGACCGTTCTAAGATGTTTCGACGAAGAGAGCGGGTCCGTCAGCGAAAAATCACCAACAAGACTGATTGCTTTTCTCTGAATAGTAGCAGATTTTCATAAGCTAACGAGAAGTGGAGTATTTCTTCGCACGAAATGGAGATTCAAGCTTCTGGAAAGCACCTTCAGCTTTATGGTTTTCCCTTGAGAGATTATTACTGATCGTAATTCCTAGCATGGAAATACTTGACTTTGTAGGAATAATTATTGATACGAAGCAGAAACAATGTGGGCCCCAGAAATGAACCCTGTGGAACACCTGCATTTATTGAGAGAATATCAGGCAAGAAACTCTTCAGCAAAGAACACAATCCAGGAGGTGAACTATAAGACGGCAATTTAGAACGGAGACCCCGAGCCAAACTCGATCAAACGCTTTTAAAATGCAGAGTACAACAGCTAATGTTTTTCCGAATTTTTCTATGGAGTGCTGTCAAATATGTGAAACATATGCCAATAAATCGCTGGTTGATCTTTGAAGGCTAAAGCCGTATTGTCGATTATTGATTATTCTCGATTTCTTGCTTTTTCCATGAATTTGGAAATGATAGAAAGGAAACGCTTATGGAAACTGTGAAATGCGAGAAAAGTAATATATGCTTATCCATTTGAAAAGAAAATGAACATAAATTTTCAATGATAGTGTCACTATTCAATGATTAGAAAGAAAGTCATCTGATATTGCAGACACTACAAGGTGTTTCGAAAGCAAGTGACAACGTAAAGACTATTATAGAGCAAGAGGCTCTTCTGTAAAGTTTGGAAATATCAATATTTTTAGGATGCAATGATTATTTGAAGTGTTTGTAGAGAGGCAGAAATGATCCTTCTTTCTATCAATATATCATTGAGGAAGGAACGTATTACGAAGATAAGATAAATACTATCAAAGACCCGGTCGAAGACAATATTTGGGTTCCCCATTATCATGATAATTGTTGTTGATATTACTAAATTTGTAACATACAACTATTTGGACACTTTGACAGCGAAAAAATGTCCTAAATGAAGTATAATTTACTTTGATGAGCACATGAGAGATTCCATGTATGATTTCATTGAACGAGTGGATGCTTTTGTTTTAGTTTTTGTAAAAATTAATCCATTTTATATGAAAAGTAAGGCGTCTCGATATTTCCGCCAATTTCGAAAAGTGCCACTTTATATGTCAAAATAAAAAAAAAAAAAAATTATACCCAATTTCCGTTGTGATAAAAGAGGAAACATACCATATACCGGGTGTCCCACATTTTATGTGACAGGCAATATCTGGTTTGTTGAAGGAGATACAAAAAATGTTTCATACAAAAGTTTTAGGAGTTCATGAGAGCTATATTTTCACATAATATTTAAATATACAGGGTGTTTGGTGTAGGTGCTACAGACCAAAATTCCATTTTTTTAAATAGAAAGTCCTGTATATCATTACATATTCAGATGCTACGTTAAATTCTGATATCATTTCATGTTTGGTTTTTGAAATTCGGTTACGGCGTTGTTGAGTTATTGCTTAAAATGTAAAGTCTTGAGAACGACTATTATTTTTAAAAACATCTCATACAATTATTGTCTCTGCATCAGATCACATGAAAATTAGTCAAAATTTTGGGTGTTCGAAGTAATGGTTTCAATTTTGAGTTGTGGAATTCAGTCAGGAATCATTTTGAATATGAAACAATTGCGAAACTGATGTAAATATCGCAATCCATTGAGATTTTCATTGAAAAAGTAAGGTCCTATGATGCGGCCATTGAACAATCCACACCATACATTAATACCACAAGTAGTTGGAAAATTACTTTCGCGGACCCAGTGGGGATTTTTTTGAGACCAATAGTGACTGTTATGTCGATTCACAACTCCATTATTGTGAAATCGCGATTCATCGCTCCACAAAATTTGACTGAATATGTTAGGACTTTCATGTAATATTACCTGAATACAAGCAATGAATTCAAGTCGTCTTTCAATGTCCGTGAGTTTCAAACCTTGTACCAACTGAATTTTGAATGGGTGGTATTTATTTTCTTTCAGAATTCTCTGTACATTAGATTTACTCACACCGACTTCTGCAAGAGTACGGATAGAAACATGTGGATGAATAAAAATATAAGCCAACACATTGATCTCTAAATCTTCAGTTCTAACAGATCTCGTATGATGACGATGCTTTATAGTAGAAGGAAATGACCCAGTTCGCAATTTTTCTTCAACTCTCGAAAAAATCATTCGTGACGGAATGGGTCTGTCTGGAAAACGTTCTTGGTATAGACGTTGTGCTTGACGGCAGTTTTTCTGACATTCCCCAAAAATTAATAACATATCAATGCAATCACTTGGACTGAACGCGAAAGACATACTGGAGTTTTCGCACAAAGGACACAGTTACTGTTTTGCAAAGAATCACTGAATCGAACTGACAAGTAGATACAAATCAACAACATTTGTTACTATGGCATCAACAAGCATAAGCTACTTGATGAAATTGTGCAATATAAAGCAATTCACCTTCAAGTTAGTCACATTCTCAAGAATTTCAATATTATATTCAACTGATATCGTATCGTAGAGGTGAGAATAATGGTTTGTATTCAATAGTAGTCTAGTTCAATTTAATAAAAGATATAGACTGGATTCGTGTACGAGTAAATAAGTTTTTTTGAAACTTTATACTTATTTAAGGAAAAGTGCAATAACTCAACAACGCCGTAACCGAATTTCAAAAACCAAACATGAAATGATATCAGAATTTAACGTAGCATCTGAATATGTAATGATATACATGGCGTTCTATTTGAAAAAATGGAATTTTGGTCTGTAGCACCTACACCAAACACCCTGTATATTTAAAAATTATATCAAAATAAAGCTCTCATGAACTCCTAAGACTTTTGTATGAAACATTTTTGTGTATCTCCTTCAACAAACCAGATATTGCCTGTCACATAAAATGTGGGACACCCGGTATATTGATTTGAAGAAGTTTAGTAACGTTTCTTATATCTCAAATGAATTGAAAATCTAGATGAAAATAATACCGAACACATAAAAATAAATGATGAAGAATGGAAAAAATGCAGAAGTCTAAGAATAGAAGATATAGGGGAATCTACAAGAAAACTAAGAAGAATGGAGTACTCCCAAGAGAAGATATGTGGTGGATACTATAAAACGGAAGAAATTCAAGTTCCATTACGTCAACTCAATTGTCCGTTCTTTTGACTAAACATCTGGCCGAACCTCGAAGATTAATCGAATAGGCAAATCAATTCTACAGCGATCTGGTACTATTCGAGAGTACGTCGAAATAGATTGATGTTATTCGGGTCAGATGAATGGCCCCATCATTGAAACAACCTTGTTGCGAATTTGCAAATATTGGACGGGAACCGCTTGTTGACGACTCACTGGAGTCGTAGACAATATCTGAAAGCGGCTTGAGATAATCGTAATCTAATCAGAGATGATCGGTTTCGAAAACGTGCCAGATTAGAGGGAAATTCAATAATTGTGATATCGTTCGGCGAAAAGCTGATGTTTTTGGGCTTTTTATTTATATTAACTCAAAAATGGAAACAACTCTATTCACGTAACAGATTAAATCAACAAAATCCTCGGAGTCATATGAAGCGAAAACTCCATTTATGAACTGTGTATTAAAATTGATAATAAAATTATAATCGCAGTGTAAATATGTATCCTATTCGATACAGATATTAAGGATTCAACTGACCCTTAGTTTTTTAATTCAACTCTTCATTTTCCTTTCGACAAGTAGAAGTGAATAAATAGTATGTTGAGAGAAAAACATACATTCTCAAATTGAAGCTTATGTAAGGTGTGTAAGCAAGCTATCTCCAAAATACAAAATCAAACTAGAATCAAGAGAAATCTGTGACTGAAATGTAGAATTACAAAAAAAACAAGAAAATTATATATTGAATGATATTAATGAATTCATTGACACTACAGAAGCATTTTTCAACCAAAAAAATCATACAGATACTTTTTAAAGATAGACAGGGAGTCATTAGTTCTCATTTCCTTTATTGATTGAACAATTGTGGTCCCATGTGATGAGATGCATTTGAAGATGTTTATATTTTCCGTTTTTTATGCAGATATCAGTGCGCATTATAAACTTTCGAAAATATAATAGTATATTATGCAACGATCGTGTAATGATGGTTATTAATACATGAGCATAAACCGGTATACGAAACGAGCCGAAGGTGAGTTTCGTATGGTTTATGCGAGTGTATTAATAGCCATTACATGACAGTTGCATACGCTATTTCATCTACACCCAATAAATAATGAAGAACTAAAAATATTATATCATTAGGTATTTATATTGAATACAATAATAGTAGGTAATCAATCGTATTTCTTTGAAAAATTTTACGAAATTATAATTAATGGTATAACCTCGGAAAATAGAACTATTGTCTAAGACATCTGTGGAGGGTGACCAAATACTTCAAAAATTCAATTCCTACTGATTTTGTCTTGACAAACGTCAAAATGCAAAGCTTGCACATCATGCTTGATTGAAAAATAATGGGTTTCTATTGGTTGAAAATCTGTATCGTAATGGATTTCATTATAAAACGGGTTGTGAGCATATAAGTATATTATTAGAGTACGGGTGTAGATAAAGTAGTTTTAAAGAATTCGTAACAAATTTCACAAAACTCTGTTGAAAACTGGCTTGTATTATTTTGTTACATGAATATCGCTCTACATTCCATTGCAATTTTTTGTCTCCCTACAGAAAAAAGTGAACTCCTTATACTATAATTATATTTGTGCCGATATACCAACTTTGGTTTGATTAATCACAAGGAATTTTGAATTTCTAATCAACACAACGGGTTTTGATCGAATAGCTTTTCTAGAAACATTAGATATGAAATCAATCACGTGGCCTTGAGGATAATACTAATGAGGAAAATTACATTCTCGTCTGTTGAGCGACATAACTAAACCAAGCGGTAAACATTATACGGGATCCGCTTGAAAAGTTCTCAATGGTCTGAAGATGAACACGGTTCAACAAAGCAGCAAACGCATATAACATAATGCGTAGTCCAAAAGTTTGCACTATACGTTATAGAAAGTCGGGAAAGGTTATTGAGGAACTCAAGTGTTTCTTGTTGTTCATGTTATTACCGATTCTGAACCAGTGTCATTATAGAAAAATGTTGTAAATATTGTGATTCTCTTATTCGGGAACGAATTTCATAAGCGATATAAACTCGTAGCGATGTCATTGTTTCTTCCGAGGTTCATATGCTAATTTTGACATTGTTATATGAGGGTTCTCTATGGTGGGGCTATACCAGACGCATAAAAATAAAGAGACAAAATCAGTATTCTGTTGGTAATTTGTATACTCTCGGCCTAAGTATGTTCTTTTGGAAATGAATTTTGATTCACGAACTAGATTCCGTTTTTCATTCAGATGCAATATCAATTCCTGAACTTTCTTTACACCTACATAATATTCACTGAATAGCCTATCAAAACATGTCAATTTTAGTTATCTAACTTTTCCCGTTCCAATCCATTTATTTGTCCCAGTTAAAATAAGTATAATTCTCAAATTTATTATACTTATATCAGTCGATTTATAACATCATCGAGAAGAACTAATAAAGATGCTCGTAAAGATGTAATTTGTTGTGTAATCGTCTTTCGTATACATTGACACATAAATTCAGCACAATACGTAAATCAAAGACTTTTTCGATAAATCTTCAATAAATCAAATGGTTTTTTATATTACCAAATATTCGAAAATGTACCAGGAAATGATTTTTCTATTTTTTTTTTTAGGAGAAATCGTGATCAATCTCATTCCGCAATCTTGATGAATTCAAAATCTACTAGCAATATCTGGTCCGGAATATACTGTTATGGGCTTGTTGCTAAAAAAAATCGAACTATTCCAGGAATTCATTCTTTTGGTGAAAGTTCGTCCAATTTTTCTCGTTAAATGTGAGACTAGCTTCGATCGTATTTTTCTCTTTAATAAATTTTCGCGAAATTCAAAAATAAAGACAAAGTTCTGGTAGTGTATTTTTTGGTAAATGAAAGTATTTAGTGAATCAGATATTGCATGGAGGTCTCATATTTATCGAATATACGAAAAATTATTCTTGTTTCGTTGGAGTATATAGATGAAAGTTCCAAAAAGCTAAACAACTAGATAACTTCTTCCCGAGTAATTTTCAGGTCTAGAATATCTTGTTTTCGAAAATATTTTTAAGAAAATGAAAACAAACACCTCTGCAAAAACCAACTACTGCAAACTCCAATTTCAATTATTCCGGACGTGATTCATATGGAATCATGATGTGTAATGATTCGCGTGAAACTTGTTAATGTAGCATTTTCAATTCAAATTATTCTTTAAGACAAATGGTCTTTCGAACAGTTCGTTCTGGCCAGTCTCAAATCTACCTACACAGTAGGTTTTGGCTGGCATCTGTCAGAAAACAACTACTCCCCTGGCTTATACCACGACGGGCATTGAATTATATCCGACCGGTGCCAGTGCAGGTTTCCTCACAGAAGAAAATCCTGAATTTGCTTTTGGCGATACAAATGAAGGAATTGATTTTCAATTATAGGAACGGACACACTTGTACAAGGCAGTGCCATCGTCAACATAAAGTCGATGACTGACTGATGAGGTGCCAGCCAAAACCTACTTTTTAGGTAGATTTGAGACTGGCCCAAACGAATTGTTCGAAAGACCTTTTGATTTAACGCCAGTCTTCAAGTAAGCCCATCGACTATGTCAAATGTTTTTATTCATTAAGAATTCATGAAAATTATACCAATTTTGAAATTTGAAATGGAACATCTAGTATATTCATGGATTTTTGGATTCAACATCAAAATGTTGATAAAACATAAATATTCCTGCATAACATAATGAACCCGACCTTATAGTATTTTGAAACTGAGTTATGACATAATTTTTTTTTCGGTGAGTTTTAAATGAGTAGGTGAAAAGCAGTACTGATTTAATTTCCACATAGATCATTGGAGAAAAATAAATGTTTTTCAGTGAATACGCCCAACTAGATTCATGTTTTCAACAAAAAAGTATTTTGTTTTCGCAGTATTTTGATGCAAGTTGAACCTCTGAATCGAAAAATGCATAAATATTGAGGTGTTGCATTTCAAATTCCAAAGTTGGTGTGAGTTCGTGTAGAATTGAAAATGAACAAAAACCAATTTTGAGCCTATCCAAATCATGATACCATATGAACCATCAAAATTTCGACGTTTAAAGTGGAGGAATGAAAAGTTATAAGGGCTTTGCTTCAATCGGTTATTTCCGGCATGTTTCATTGATGAAAACGTCTACATGTTGCGGACTTGTGGCATTGTTTGCAGGGGTCACCATTTAAAATGAAACAGACAAAAAACTAATTCATAGTATATTTAAAGAAAAAACGGTCCTACACATAATTATACGGTTGAGGGAAAGGTTTTATGGTAAGATTCTTAAGATTAAGATTACAACTTCAACACTCTAAACCCTTACTATTTCAAATAGAACGAGGTGCTGAGTGATACCTCTCCTAAAAGAAAATTTAATTATCTGTCAAATGACATCTAATTCGTGAAAATCGGTTAGATCGTTTCCGAAATAAGCATTTAATTGTGCTATGGTTTTTCTAATCTAACAAAATAACTAATAATGAAATGTAAAGCAAAACGTACGTAATAATTTACACCGATGTTCAAAATGACCACTACCGACTTCCTTGCAATGATAAAGGTGTGTTTCAAATTTTCCACGAACAGCTTGTAACATATCTGGTGTTATCAGCCGGCATTCTTGTACAATTCGTTCCTTTAGAATCTTTAGATCATTTCGAAAATCTTTTTAAATAATTACATAAGTTCTGTATTACGTTTCAAGTATTTTGATAAGTCAAATAATTAGATTGAAAAGTTGCCCTTGGCCAATGTAATCACGTGTACGACAGTAGCTAAGATATTTCGTCTGTTTCATTTCAAATGGTCACCCGTGTATAACCCCTTATGTAACCTTATGCCCGTTTCATGTTCCGCCACTGTCGGCCGCCAATCTGGAAACCTACCATAACAGACAGCCATGACGCCGAAAATCTAGAGGGGGTACGGTCAGCAATAACAAAAACAGATCGCGGAAATTCACAAATCGTCCTGACGACGCGTAAAACGATGGCAGTGCGTGAGGGGCGGCTCGGGGGAGGCGGGACGGCTGCAGCGGCGGCTCGTCAACGTCTCTTGACCAGCTTCTGCGAATTGAAGACGATTTGTCCGTTCCACGTGTAGCGGTAGCCGCACTTCATGCTATACGAGGCGTAGCAAAGGGTCATGAGAACGGACAACCATCGGTGGCCCTGCTGTCTCTTATTCGGAGGTTTTCCGTCCGCGAAACAATATGGAAAAAGCACGAGGTCGAACACCGTTCATGAACGCACGAACACTTCTGGTGCGGCTCGACTCGGTCGCAAGACTGGACGTCCCTCAGACTCGGGCCCCCCACTAGTCCCCGTCGATATGTGCATAACAAACAAAACAGATTGTAAATATTGCGCGATAGTCCGGGCGAAATCGGTCGCCAACATTCGATTATCAATCGCCTTGCTTATCAACTCTATCGTGCGCGTTTTCTGTTTGGCCGCGTCAAAAACCACGCTGAAGTGGATCTTGGTTCCAACATTCCTCCAAGCGAAATGCGTTATGAAAAGAAAGTGACGGTGGAATTTCGCGTGGATCATTACATCTGTGAATAATCCAAGGTGATGTCGTCTGAAGTATAGGTATCCTCGTGATCAATCCACGGTGGTTTCGCGCAGAGGATTAATCCACGATAATATCGTATACCCAGTTCATTTCCTCGTCGTCTGATATTCTATCAATAAATGCAGGTGTTCGACAAGGTTCAGTTCTGGGGCCCACTTTGTTTCTGCTTCATATCAATGATTTTCTGGAGAAAACATCTTGTTCAGTGCATAGTTTTGTGGACGACAGCATTCTTCATACTAGTTTCTCTCCCAGAGTATTCATATCAGCACAAGAAACGGAAATACAGAGACATTAGCGTCAATAGTATTAACAATGACTTAGCGAAAATAATAGATAACATCAACTTCGTGGAATTCCATGATAGGAAAACTCAGGCATGTCTCTTCTCAAAGGCTTGGAATTATGATTAGTAATAGAAGAGTCGGAGACTTGTCTCTGTTCTATAGATATTTCCACGGTCGGTGCTCTTCTGAACTGTCGTCGATCGTTTTACCCTTGGCAGTATCAACACGGATGTCCCGACAAATGCGGAATTTTCATCCCTTTGTTGTGAGCTTGGGGACCTGTCGAATCTTTCTGACTCAGGGATCTTTTTTCAGTAGAACAGCTGAGCTATGGAACTCCTCACCTTACAACCTTCAAAAATTTGAATTCAATGTTAATTGGTATCTCATGTCCCTTGATTCACACGGCGTTCTTTGAACATTGCAGGGATTCCCTTTTGTGTGAATCTGTACATATAGGATTTTAATTTTGAATATTCATAAACTCTCCAAATGGGACATAAAATTATTTTGTACTCATGGTTGGTATGAACTTATGACCAAAAATATATCTCAACGGCCACTACGATCCTAGTATCATTTACATGTATACATGTAAGTATTGGTCGGTTCATACACCACACTTTTACTTTAAGAAAGTTGTCACAATGTAAATCAATCGAGGCGTTCATACACGGCACTTTTACTTTTAGTTCAAGGATGAGAACTTTAACTTTAGGAATGAGATAATTTAGGGACTGCGCATGCGTGCATGTGAAGTCATCACAGCAAACAGTGCCACCAACATTATTGGGAAACGTAGCCCTGTTCTTCTTCTGAATATTTTACAGAAATGATATAAAATGGGTGTTCTGTGAAATATCTGTCATTATCCGATACAGTTTGGTTGTCGTCACTGGTCAGTTGCAAATCAAAACAATCACGTAACCCATGATTACTTCCTCTTCTTCGTTTGTTTTTGATCACTGCGCATGCGCCCTGTTTACTTTAACACTGGTGTATGAACGGTCCAATTCCATTCTTAAGGTAAAAGTAAAAGATAAATTAAAAGTAAAAGTGTGGTGTATGAACCGACCATATGTCTTAGTCGAGGTTTTAGCCGACGTCTTGCTTTGTTAATTCACCAAATTTTGCATGGAAGGCTCAGCCCAGGCTCAGAGTCACAAAGATATTTAGGTTTCGTCTTTTTCTACATCTTCTGTAAACATGAACATGATGTATTAAATTGCCTCTTACTTCATTCTATTTGATTGTATAAAACTTACCATTCATTCTTCTGATACATTTTTATATCACCTATACTCATATCAATTCTACCATGAATTTATGTACGGCGCTTTCATCAAGCCAACACATTAATCATGTGAGGCAGGCAGTGTATAGTTGAATTCTTCGAATCCTTCGAAGTCTTAATAATTTTTTTTAAATTTTTTAGAGATATTTCGTTCGTAATAGTCAATATCACAAAGAGAGAAAGATCCACGCGAAACGTTAACGTCACTATTTTTCATATGACGCATTTTGCGTGGAGGAATTCTGGAACCAAGATCCACTTAAGCGTGGTTTTAGGCACGACCTTTTTGTTTTGAACTGACTTCCCATCGGGCATGTCTGACTGGTATCGAGTGCCTTTCACCGGGATTTATAGATATTCATTTTGATCTTCGTTCAAGAATACCATATATACAGGTGCTCGTTTATCATTGTAATCTGCCTATCAAGCGGAAGGCCGGGGTTCGAATCCTCGCCGGGCCACCGTGCTGGGTAATCGCACGTTAAAAGGTAAGGCCTCGTTGATCCATTGCTCGCACAAGTTTCGACTTCTGAGGGTTGACGTTCGTCAGCTGGTTAACGGAAACGAACAATTTTAGAACAATTTATTACACGGCAATTATCCTTGTGTGTTTATGTCTGCTTCGTTTTCTGAGTTTGTGGGTTCCAATTGCAACAAAATCCACCACATTGTTTCAAACTTCCTGTTCGTGTTTCTAAGGAAAATAAAAATATTTTTCTCCGAAATATGCTAGTTTGGTTAACCAAACGCGTGTTTTAATTTTACCATTCGTCGAAAAGATTAAAATCAGAATAAATAGTTATAGAAATGCAACTTCTTGGAGAAGTTAAAATTCCCTCAATCAGGAAATGTTTATTTTTGCCAACTCAATGAGAAACATGCAAGGCCTAGCTGTTATTTGTGGTACTTTAATCTCCAGATTGTTTATTGTTTATTTTGGTTGGCCTCATTTTCAATCTGTTTTTTTTTACTGAGGGGTCATGGTAAAAGGTTACAGTATGTTGAGAACACGAGTATGAAAATGAAAAAAGCGCAACAATATGACGCAATATAAATACCGAGCACTATTTGCCCAAGAGTATATATTTTGGTGAAATGCATGGTCAACCTCCAAGATGAAAGTCAGTTGCGTGGCTTCATAAAACCAGATTTCGAAATATCAGTTTCAATGGAAAAATTCCGTTAATGAAATGAACAGAAAAAGGCCATGAAATCGATTAATTTGGATATTTATATTTTTTATTTCAAATCTAGTCGTTTAAAAACAAGCTTTCATCTTCGAATTCAGTGAGAAGCTCAAATCACTCCATCTCATAAATGTTGAAGAGAAGTAATATCAATAGAGGTGAGGATTGGCTTCAAAATATATTGGTCCTTCAAATCAGTTCAAAACTCTAGTGGATTTGCACCTCAGGAAAAATAATAATGTTTTCAGTGAATGAAGATAATAATTGCCTTCAGTGATTACAAAGTAAAATTTGACATTTGTTTCAATCGATTTGAAACTGATTCATACCACAACTCGATAAGACTTGTTGTTCAACACAAGTTCAAATTCTCAAGTACACTCCTAACTACAGTTCGTCAACTGATAACAATTGGAAACGGTAAATCACAATGATGCTTGATGATTTCGATTTCTCTTTCCAAAACATCAATCCACTGAGATTACAAGATTTTCGTCGGAAAAACAAATTCGTAGAAATTCTAAAATCTTGTAGTGAAAAATGGAAGAATGCTTATAATTCGGTTGAAAAGTGAAGAAGGAGGTGGTATAGATCGAATGTGCAAGTCATGAAGAACAGGGATGGCGCAAGTGTTTTTTTCTCAGCCAATTCAGCTCGAAATTCCTTTTTCTTCCTATCGGCACAATATACACAGCTGATTCCACCTTCTTTACCTTTCAGCCGAATTATAAGCATTCAAGAGTCATGTAGTGGAAAATGCAAAAATATTCATAATTCGGTTGAAAAGAGGTACCTATAGAGTGTGTATATTGTGCTGATATAAAGGAGGAATTTCGAGCGGAATTAGTAGAAAAAGTAACAAGGCCCAAACGAACTGACCTAGGCCAGAGCCTAGAATTTGTGTTACTCTATTTTTCATCTCAATATTTCCCGTACTATTGAGAAATCAACTCAACTTTTTTTTAAACTATCATTGGAAACCAATGGTTTGAATACATCGATTATATGCTGCAACTTTTCAAATTTTTTCTCAATTTTTCTCGTACTATAGAGAAATCAACTCAACTTTTTTTAAACTATTATTGGAAACCAATGGTTTGAATACATCGATTATATGCCGTCACTTGTCATATTTTTTCTCAATATTTCTCGTACTATAGAGAAATCAACTCAACTTTTTTTTAAACTATCATTGGAAACCAATGGTTTGAATACATCGATTATATGCTTCAACTTTTCAAATTTTTTTTCAATTTTTCTCGTACTATAGAGAAATCAACTCAACTTTTTTTTAAACTATCATTGGAAACCAATGGTTTGAATACATCGATTATATGCTTCAACTTTTCAAATTTTTTCTCAATTTTTCTCGTACTATAGAGAAATCAACTCAACTTTTTTTTAAACTATCATTGGAAACCAATGGTTTGAATACATCGATTATATGCCGTCACTTGTCAAATTTTTTCTCAATATTCCTCGTACTATAGAGAAATCAACTCAACTTTTTTTTAAACTATCATTGGAAACCAATGGTATAAATACATCGATTATGTGCCGTCACTTTTAAATTTTTTTGTCAATTTTTCTCGTACTATAGGGAAATCAACTCAACTTTTTTTTAAACTATCATTGGATACCAATGGTTTGAATACATCGATTATATGCCGTCAATTATTTGGATTTTTCAATATTTTCTCATAGTTCCACAAATTATTTTTTTTCTATCACCTATCAATACAAATTCAACTCATCCCCTCTGAAAATCATGTTAAATCTATCATCGGATACCTATTGTGTAAATACAGTGATTCTATGCAGTCACTCGTTTCAACTTTTCATTTGTTTTAAATAGCTCCCGTGAGTATTTCTATTTACCACCAATCAATTAATATTCAACCTAACTTCTCTGAAATTTGTCTCGAAACTATTATTGGAATCCAATGGTGTGAATACAGCGATTCTATGCCATCGGTTGTTTAAAATCTTCAATTTCTCCATTACACGACTCTTAAATATTTCATCGCTATCAACGATGCTCACTGAACTTTACATGAATTTTCTGTTTGACGAACTTCCATTCATTTTCTGATTTTACGTCCTTCGAGTAATTTTCTATTAAGAAATTTGGTGGTTGGGACGAACGGGAGACTAGACGGTTACGTCATGCTACGATTTTTCGTACTTAGTCGTTTTCGAGTCGATTGAATTTTGCTTTTCGTCGATATTTCCTAAACTATCAATCTTAGAGGAAAGATGAATTCAGGTTTTATAGTATTCTACGAGATCTACAATTTCACTCCCTTGACAAATTTTGATAAAGTGAGTGGTTTCGGAGATATAGTTTGTTTTCTTAAAAAAAATCATATTTCCCGTACTGTTCATTTTAGATAAAAAAGTATTGGGGTTTTCATAGTATACACTGAGATGATCATTTTTTTACTCTCGGCGATTTTTGATTTTCTTTTCCGTTTCCGAGATATTCACAAAAAAACCTCCAGAAAAATTTGAATTTCAGAAATTTCCCGATTTTTCCATTTTCCGATCGGTTTAGGAAAAAATGTTTCAAATGAAAAGTGTAGAGTATCACGAGGCGTATGCGACAGTTTTCTCGTTTTTTGATTACGAGCAACGGTACGGTCTACAGAGTGTCCGAAATAAACCGACATGTTACCCAATAAACACCCGTAGAATCTAAAGTAATTTTTTTTAATTTTTCCCCAACAATAGGTCTTTGTAGGAAAGAATGGGGACTCCTTTGATGGCAATTAAAAATTTTTCCAGTCAAAACTGCGATCTGAAACGTGTTACAACCGAAAGGCCAAATTTTGTCGAAAAAATGCCGGAAAAACCACTTTCCAATTTTCCGATTTTCTTCAAAATCAATAGGTCTCTGCACCTCTACGAGGGTTAAAAATGACCCGAGTTTCAAATCGATATCTCTTTCCGTTCGAGAGATATCGTGTTACATAAATTCCAACGACAGACAGACAGACAGACAGACAGACAGACAGACAGACAGACAGACAGACAGACAGACAGACAGACAGACAGACATACAGAGAAAAAATCAAGTTGGGCTCAATCGACGTATTTTTCGACGCTGATCATTTTCTCCAAAGAAACCATGGGTCTATCTCTTCAAATAAAAAAGTTGGGTCCGCTGCCCTGTCCGGTGCTCTGCGAAAAGCAACCGTAGATAACACCGATTAATACTTAATCGATGTAACAAGCGTCAAGCCCGGTTTTCCTGTTTGGGGGCCATATCTCCGAAACTAGCAGAGAGCGCCAAAAATTTCATTCGAATTTTTTGTTCAGGAGGCCAAAATACGTAAGTTCAAAAATTTTTCATTTTCAAGGTGGAGCCCATAACTATATATATTTTCCTAAATTCTGCCTCGAATGTCAAAATTTCATAGTGATTATCGGAGAACGTATATTTTGAACAGCCCAAATAAATTGATAATTACTGAATCAGAAGTGTTTTCAATAACACCCATACTTTGAAATTTGATGTATCCGACGAAGTACATTTTAGCCCGGTTAGTTCAATCCCTATCAATGGACAACACTTTCTAAGTCTGCAACAAATGGGAAACTTTTTTATTATCGATTTCTCAGAAAATTTTATTCTTGACGAAAGTTGGTGCATGTTCCAAAACTATACCAAGTGTACCTGAAATGGCTTTATGACAATCACCATACAGGATAGGCCAAAAAATATAAATTTCGTTCAAGAGTAAAGTACCCTCATTTCAGAAAATATAGAAATCTGTTAAGGAGAAAAGTTGCTTAGAATTAAAAGTTATGTTCAGATACGAAGTCATGGCCTGCTATTCGATTTTTTTTCTTTTGGAAAATTTTGAATTACCCCCGTATGATACATATTTTTACTATTTTGATTCAATATGTATTTGAAGTAGCTACAATAAAATCGGTTTGGAGTATTTCTCATCAAATTAAAGTGAATTTGTATAATTTACATGGATTTGTATTTTTTTAGGTGACCGTCAACTTCTTGTTTGTTGCAACGATATTTAACAGAACTCTAAAATAACACAAATATTTTTATGTAGTTTGTAAAGTATTTGCCTCGTTAAAAAAAGTATTTGTGTTATTTTAGAGTTCTGTTAAATATCGTTGCAACAAACAAGAAGTTGACGGTCACCTAAAAAAAATACAAATCCATGTAAATTATACAAATTCACTTTAATTTGATAAGAAATACCCCAAACCGATTCGATTGTAGCTACTTCAAATACATATTGAATCAAAATAGTAAAATTATGTATCATACGGGGGTAATTCAATATTTTCCAAAAGAAAAAAAAAATCGAATGGCAGGCCATGACTTCGTATCTGAACATAACTTTTAATTCTAAGCAACTTTTCTCCTCAACATATTTCTATATTTTCTGAAATAACGGTACTTTACTCTTGAACGAAATTTATATTTTTTGGCCTACCCTGTATGGTGATTGTCATAAAGCCATTTCAGGTACACTTGGTATAGTTTTGGGACATGCACCAACTTTTGTCAAGAATGAAATTTTCTGAGAAATCGATAATAAAAAAGTTTTCCATTTGTTGCAGACTTAGTGGACCACACTGTATATTGAAGGCTCGATTGTTGGTCTATGACATCGTCTGATTCAACATGGAGTGATTATTTTCAAATTCAAACATTCACTCCAAGAGAAAAAAACGGTACTCAAAGTTTCCTAAGTTTGTGAGAACCGAAGCATTCGTCAAGACGATGACTACTTTCCTAAACGTTACTTCGACGGATATTGACCTTTCTAAAATTCATCGGTGTATGAGCTTATCCTATCGGCACTCACCGTCCTTGATGAGATCATCCAGATCCATGAGGTTCTCGAGATTCTCGAGTATGTGGGAGGCGATCTCCGCCTTGGTCTCGCAACCGGCGAGCTCGGCGTCGAATTTGATGTCATATTGGTCGAGGGCGGTCTGGTAGAGAGTGGCGTCGTCCCCCGGGGATGCCTCATCGTAGTCGAGAGGCGACCCGGGCTCCAGCTTCCAGAAGAGAGGCGCGGAACTCATCTCGGGCAGCGGTGCTCAGGAGGGGCGGAATCGAGGAAAGGTTGGCTGAAGATGCTTGTCGCGATGCCGAAACGGCGGGCGGAGAGGGCGCCATGATGGCTCTGCGAACACGATTCGTGATGGGTTTTCATGCTTTCGGCAGAGTGAAGACAGTGTATGAACAATAATAATGGGTTCATTCCCAACAAACACACCCACAAACAGAGAATTTTACGAAAAAAAATATCAAAATTAAAAAAGGATTTTTTTTTTGGCTGAATTGTCACGACATTCATCTAGCGAAAAGTTACGCATCCTTTTTTTTTTAATTTAAACTGTTGGTTTCAGAAGCAACTCTTGTATAGTAGTTTTCACAATAAATGGTATTGACTGAAGGATCATAATAAAACCAATTAGACCCGTAAGTTGTAAAATCCGAGATGCACATCATAAATGTAAAAGGACCGGATTCAGGTAATTTTGTATTTCAGAGAGGGATTGTAGAGGATTACAGCTCACACTTCTTGTTCATTTTAGTCTTTGTATTTCATTGGAAGTGTTCGGCGTGCAATAATTTTATAACATTTATTTGTTATTACAGACATTAATAGCAAAGAGTTTATACCCCAACGTACAGAATAGGCAGTATGTGGCGTCCGTGGATAAAAAGTAATAGTGCTCCTTCCAGTTGTTCGTTAAAGAAGAATCACTTATATTGTGGCTCGAAAATCATTATAAAAAATGTGTATAGTTCCTCACTTCAGCAAGGACAGCAGAGCTTTTCGAAGATTGGTTTAAAAATTGTCTGTTACCCAACATTCCGCCAAACAGCGTTATAGTAATGGATAACGCAAGCTATCATAGTCGACAATTGCAAAAAATTCCTGGCTCAAAGAATACGAAATTGAAGATTCAAAACTTCATGGCTGCAAATGACATATATTTTGAGGAAAATTATACAAAAAAAGAACTTTTACAAGTGCTGCAGTCATTTTCTTAAAAAAAAACGTATGTTTGTGATACAATTGCAGAAGAATTGGGACATACAGTGTTACGACTACCTCCCTACTACTGTGTTCAATCCCATAGAGCTAATGTGGCACCAACTTAAATCGAGCGTGCGCGGAAAAAATACTTCTCCGACTTTAAGTGGTAGTGTGGTAGAATTAATTAGGAACTGTATGAATGACATTCCTACCGAGAGTTGGAAAATTTCTGTTAGTCATGTTATAAAGGTTGAAAACTCGCACCTTTCTGTAAAATCAATTGCGCCAATTATAATTAATTTAGATGAGGATAGCGATAACGACACTGAACTAAATATAGAATAGAATTTTAACATTTAAATAAATTACTTGCATATCTCCTACATTATGCAAAAATCAAATTTCTTAAGTTCGACCCAGTAGCACATTTGCATCTTTCACCAGATGATTTTCTACACAATGAAATTAAATCGGGTAGTTTATTGCAGTTAATGAGCCAATACCATTACTGTGAAAAATACTATAACCTAATTTACAAACATCGTAATATAGACTTAAAAAACACATCTCTGCTGTGAGCATTTATGATATGAACTCAAATACATCATATAACATAATGTTTTCCTCGCAGCTTTCACTCATTTAATCTCTGCGTACGAAAAAACGATATTTAATGCAAAGTATACTGTCTTCATAACTATAATTTCTTGGTGAATTGTCCGATTGTGTTTGGATAACTCTTTCAGTCATCGTTCTAGATTCACTAGAAATCGTCACAGGAATATAGGTTTGAAATATGTTACATTATGTCAAATTTCGTTTTGAGCAATGATAACGTGCTTTGTAAGTTTAAATTTTCCTTCCTAATTCTTTGATTCTTATATATTTTCCAATAATAACTGAATGAAAAAAATATAATCATAATATGATGGAAATAGAGATTGGAGTAAAAAATATTCCAGACAAATTCACATTTTATGCATATTTCCTATTGTGGCGTTTTAAAGAATTGGAATTATGTACCATGATTGGATTCTTATTATTATCTTATAGTGAAACTTCGTGGAACTCGTGTTGGTCTTTGTTATTTACATATATCGTATTTCGATAGTTCATAGTCCAACAAATTTATCTATGAAAACGATAAGCACCGACGAATTCGGATATCAAACTGGAGTTCAACGACATAATTGAAGCTCTTCCGTTTGAGTATTTCAACTTTAATGTTAGGTCAAAAGGGTTCTTCCCTAGTCAGTATTCATTGAATTCACCTGTTTCAAAGAAAAACAATAGGTACTTTAGACGCCTTTACAACTTTACAACTGAATAATTGCAAAAACATTTTTCTCTCAAGGGAATACCCTGTATACGTATTGGTATGAAATGAGGCCGATCCCACCTAACAGTATCTTTCACGTGCAGTGAGAGATTTCAGCATTCATCTCGCCTGTCGATTTGAAATACGGTTTCACAATCAGGTTACCTGTGTTGGACAAGACCCAAACATCATAAAGCTATAAATCATTTGTTAACCTGTAATTTGTTAGCGTCTCCATGCAACGCTGTGTTGCCGATTGTTGGAAGAGAAACCCTCTTTGGGAAAAGTTCACGTGCATTAAAAAATATTACCTGAACCTGTCGATTTAGAATATCCGGATGTATATTTTTCAGTGGATATCGTCTCACATAAATATGAATAGAAAGATGTATACATGGTACTAGTAGGCAACATTCAAAGGAAAAATTTCTTCATCGTGAAAGAACCAAAGTTATCAAGTCCTACTTAGTTCAGTTTCTCGATCTCATAGTACACAATCAGTAATTTTGAAATAGTCAATACCGAGCCATAATCCACCCTATCATCGTATACCGGTGAGTGATATGATATCGGATCGGAAAATATCTATGACGCAAGTTATGAAACCCGAGTGTCTATTCATTTCCAGGAAATTTCTGTTGATAGTAAACAAAAATGGCAACACCGTAACCTGCATACTTGATCGAGGCGCGGCTTATGATAAGAACAATGTTGCCAGAGCTCGGGAAATAAGTCAAAAGTCACACAAACATGTATGGGCTCATCTTCTTGAAAAATTGATTTTGATTTTCGGAAAATCGAAAAATGTTTAATGTCTTGTTAGGGATGGAATTATGAATTTTCAATTTCGAAACTTGTTTCGATAAAATATTTTGTTCAATTCTTTCATTCATTGCTGAGAAACGATAATTTTATTAGTCCCCGGTGGCTTAAATTCTTAGTTCTTAATACAACGAATACAAAGAGTTGAATTGAATACTGCTGACCGAAAGGTAGGTACTTGATGAAAATCCATATTAAAGTTGCTACTTTGCTAATGCAGTTTCAATTCAGTTCTTCACCTACATATAAAAAAGAAGGTATGGAGCATCTACTACTCTGAGCTATCAGCAACTATGAATGTGTGTCATATCGAAATAGCTTTTGAATCCAAACAAATTTTACTCAAACCTGTCAACGCAGTATTGTATGAAATATTTCTTAGAATAAAATAATAGTGGTGTTCCTTAAAAAATGTTCCACAATCTTCCAACAAAAAAACTCAACAATTGTTTTTATTAGTCGTACCTAAAGTAAAGTATTCTACTCGCGTAAAGTGGCTATTATTCTCTCAGTGAACTTCACCTCATGAATAATAGCCATCATTATACGCTCGTTGAATAATATACTATTATCCAACACATGACGGTTATAACTGTCATATCAATGTCAATTTAGACAAATAAACCATATATCACTAGTGAGTTATATATTATAACATATTAGTGTGTTATTTGATGATAGTTTACTTGTCTAAAATGACAATAATAATGACAGTCATAACTGACATATGTTGGATAAACAAAATTAAATGTAGAATGTAAATTCAACTTAAAAGTAACAATAATAAGTCTTCAACTAACAGATCTGTGCGAAAATTTGAATATTATAGAACTGAGTCAAACTCGGTAAATACTGAATAGTTCTTCTTACATTATTCTCGTAAGAATATCTTCAGACTTTTTACGCACGTTACATGTGCTGTGAGGAAACCTGGCAACAGTGGACGTCAATTCGATGTACGTACGACATGGCGTTCACTACCTTATGCGTTCTAATTCTTTTTTAGCAAGTTAAAAGATATCAGTGGTGCTACTTACTCCATGTTAACTAGTTGTGATGGCACACTCGCGTGTGCGAAACTTAAAGCGGCTAGTAACCCATGACTCCCTGGATAGCACACGGAAAAGATAAACAATATGCACTTTACCTAACCATGGGAGAAATGTGGAATAATGGCCGAATTTGCGCGCGTTTCACTCGCTGATGCACATTGCGCACGCGCGTTGCTCTCTAGAAACGGTTCTACAGGGTGGTGAAGTTTTCCGGGATACTAGAATACAGTTCGAATTTGAAGATTATGTAGGTGCATAGGTTGAACGTTATTTCTTTACATTTTAACGATATAGATTATATCTAGTGATATATTTCCTCTAGTGGGTCGATATTCGTTAACGACACAGCACCTAATTTAAAAGAAATGGCAGTGCTATCTTACTTATTTTAGGCCTCAGAACACGAATCCGAAGTCAAAACGAATGCCAGCGCTCTCCTTTCATTCCAATGTTACGGGCCTTTGAATTTTGGAAAAAAGGAATATTCCGCCTTCTTTTTTGCACAAAAAAAAAACAATCGGACCATATAGGTTTGCATTAGTCAGGTGCTATAGTAGTCACTTTCTGTCCTTGTTTTACTAGGCAGCAAAGTAGTAGATTGACTGTCGTGGCTGATAGTTCATAGGAATTCAGCTAAGGTAGTCAATCTACTTTACTGTCGAGTTGAACATATGATTTTTCCTCGATTTTTTTGATTCTCAATCTTAATTCAATATCATCATTCTGTATAAATGAGTCAATTCTTGTCTTATTTCTAATGCTATTTCTTATCCTATCTCATTTCCTGTATAAACCCATTGTTTTGCATTGAAATATTTTGAAATAAATATCCCTCGCGAAGAAATGTGTATTCCTCAAAAAAATTAAAAAAGTGTGCGTCAAAATCTGTAAAATTCTTTATTACAAACCTAGAAGAGAAATATGAACGAGTTTTGAAAACGTAAGCGGACTTGGTTTCCGAAAAGTTAAGAACGGTAAGTATTTCAATGAATATTAGTTCTTGTATTTTTTGATGGGCAAAGAGTTATAAGAGAATTTGCTGACTAATAGAACGCTTTTCATTTACATTCGGGGTACCCTTGTATACATTCCACTATAAATTATCATTCTTTTAGATTGTGGTAGGATAAGAACCCCAAAAACTACCAAGATCAAAGTGATGAGTGTCGTGATAAATACATGGGCGGAAGCAGTGGCGGATCCACGAGGGGGGGTTCGGGTCCGGACCCCCTCCCCTATTGGGAAAATTAGAGATTTTGTTTCAATTTTTATCTGCTCCTAATTCCCAAATTTTTTTAGGGAACGAAAAAATGTCACACGAGCAAGACAAAAATGAAATAGAATATTTTTTTTTGCTTTAAAATTGAAGAACTTTAATAATTATCATTACATTCCATTGAAAACTAAAGAGCAGGCAACATTTAAACATTAGTGAATTTTCGAGTTTTTTTGAAAAATTCTATCAGAATTTCGTCCTCGGTGAGTTCAATATGGATATTTAAAGAAGCAGGACCATCTGAACCATTCAGTCGTTCCTGTCCCATCGTACTTCTCAGGTAATTTTTGATCCTCCTTAAAGTCGAAAATGATCGTTCTGGAGTTGCTCTAGTTACAGGTAATACTGCCAAGATTCGCAAAATTTTATCGAAGTTTCGAACCTACTTTACCTCCTGGCTACACCTTCAAATTTTGCTCATGTCAATCTCTTTCACCTTTTTTTTGATCTTGACTAGTTGTTGCTATACGGAAGCTTATGATTTTCTATTTTATATATATATATATATATATATATATATATATATATATATATATATATATATATATATCTCTATATAAGTCTATACAGACTTTTCAAAGGCTTTTGATAGAGTCAACCACGATATTTTGATTTCCAAATTGATATCACTCGGTTTCAATGGAAAATTGCTGAGATGGTTCACTAGTTTCTTGAAAGACCGAACTCAATGCGTCAAGGTAGCAGGTTGTATCTCTCACCAGATAAAAGTCTTGTCTGGGGTTCCCCAAGGATCCCATTCAGGCCCACTCCTCTTCAACCTTTTCATTAACGATTTGACACTTTGTATCAGGAATTCCCAAGTTCTTCTCTTTGCTGATGACCTGAAGTTGTATCGCCCTGTTAACACGTTCCATGATGCTTTACTGTTGCAAGAAGACCTTGATAACTTGGTTCACTGGAGTCAAATTAACAAATTAAATTTGAATGTGAAGAAGTGTTTTACCATATCTTTCGGGCGCGTCAAGAGCTTCATCAACTTTTCATATACGATTAACGATCATCAACTATCACGTGTTAATGAAATTAATGATCTGGGTGTGAAGTTCGATGCAAAACTAACTTTCGCCCAACACATAAATGAAACTACTGCAAAGGCTTTCAAACGATTGGGTTTTACTTTCAGGTTATGCAAAGATTTCAGTTGTGAAACCCTGAAAATAATTTATTGTTCGCATGTGAGGTCCATTATTGAATACAATTCCATTGTTTGGTCTCCCTATTATCATTGCTATGTTAAACAAATTGATCGTATCCAAGAAAAATTTTTACGTTGTAGTGCTTTCAAAATGGGTATAGTTGGTGAACATTGTGAATATGAGGTCATTGAAAAAAAATTGAACATCAAAACACTTTCCCATAGGAGAACTGTATGTGACTTAATATTTTTGCAAAAAATTTTATCAGCTACAATCAACTGCCCTGATTTACTCGCAATTATTACATTGAAAACTGCTGTTCGAAATACCCGCAGTACTGAAATATTTGATATTCCTTTTTATTCAACCAATTACTGCCGTCTCTCCCCACTCAACAGAATGAAAATTACCGGTAATAAGTTTTCCCAAACGCTTGATCTTTTCTGTATGAGCGCATCTAGGATCAGAAGGGTTTTGGATGATGTAAGCCTTTGAAAAATCAGTCATTTAGAATTTTTGTTTCATTATTATTTTTTTTTTCATGTAGATATGATATCATTACCAATGTTTATAGAATAAAAATATGTGCTTGTCTGTTTCATGTCAAATGTATGCTGTATTTTTAAAATATTCTTGCTATATGTCATATGTTGTTTCATGTCGAATGTATGTAAGTGATTTTTGAAAATAGTCTTATTATAACCTAATTGTAAATTGGGCTAGCCCCGTAAATGAATAAATAAATAAATAAGAAAATAAATATATATAATATATATATATATATAATTTTCTGTTTTATATATATTATATATATATATATATATATATATATCATCGAAATCGAGAAGCGACCTTCTTGCTTAAATAAACGTGACGACGGCCAGAGACTTCCAACTGCATGGAAACCCCTAATTTCCAGATGCCCAGTCCCCACCAAGACATCCGACGGTCCTTTAGTAGCACCCGCTGCTATAAATCCTACCCAACATCCCTCCATACCTCAGTTCGATCTAAGGAGTAGGCAGATTGAGACCTTAGAAAGAACTCGTGACGAGACCTGGGGAGTAGGCAGATTGAGGCCCCGGCGTCAAGTCACAAACCCTTGCCCCCTGTGACAACACCTGAGGAGTAGGCAGATTGAGACCTCAGCGTGAAGTCACATTCACCTCTTGAAAATGGCTCCAAAATCGGAGCCGAAACGTCGAGAACAAAACTCCAGACGCGGTTCAACCCGAACTCAACAACAACATATATATATATATATATATATATATATATATATTTTGAGTTATAGACCCCCCCCTTGACCTGATCCTGGATTCGCCACTGGGCGGAAGTGACATATTTTTCGATCAATTGACTTTGTTTTCGTATACAGATTCACATCAAAAAGAATCCCTGTAATGTTCAAAGAACTCCGCGTGAATAAAGGGACAGAAGATACGAATTAATGTTCACTTTGACTTTTTGAAGTTTGTAAGCCTTAGGAATAAACCTCTCTCGGCAAGGAGTTCCAAAGTTCAGCTGTTGTGTTGATGAAAAATTCCTTGAGCAAGTGTAGTTCGACAGGTCTCCAAGCTCACAACAAAGGAGTGGGAATTCGTCGGTTCATCCGTGTTGAAACTGCCAAGGGTGAAACGATCGAGGACAATTCAGAAGAGCACCGACCATGAAAATATCTAGAAGAGAGACAAGTCTCCGACCCTTCTTGAATGATTCAAAAAATAAGTGAGTGAAAAATCACCAACAAGACGGATTGCCTTTCTCTGAATAGATCAAGAAGTGTCAATGAATGTTTTGGTGCCGAGCCCCACACATGGGAACTATATTTCAAGACAGGCCGACGAGGTGAAGTATTTCTTCGCACGGAATAGAAATCCAAGCCTCTAGAAGGCACCTTTAGCAATAGATCTCACATTGTTTCCCAGGAGAGATTATTACTGATCGTAATTCCTAGCATCGAGATACTTGAGTTTTATGAATAGTTACCTACTCCTGACAGCTGAATACTAGTTAATGACAGATCGGCTTCCTTCGAGAAGAGACATGCCTGGGTTTTTCCAGAAATGAATCCCATCAAGTTCATGTTACCCCATTCTATTATTTTTGTCATCGTTAATACTACTGCCGCTAATGCCTCTCTGAATTCTTGTTTCTCGTGCTTATATGAAGAATGCTGTCCTCCGCAAATGTCCTCATTACATTTTTTCGCAATACATTCGTGCCAGTTGTGTCATCCTGCATCCCTTGAAACAGTATACGTTTACGATTCTTCTACTTTGAGCGTGTAATTATTTTCGAGATTATGATTTGTTTCAGCTTCAAAGACTGACTGAAAAATTGGTCTGAAAAAACTCTTTTTATCCTTTTCATCTTTGTGTCTTCATTGAATTTATATATCTTACCTTGAGTGAATATGAAATCATAACGATTTCGTTGACTGGAATCGGCTACTTATCCGTTGATTAAAAATAAATGAGCATATTTACGGAGGTGGGAGTGGAAAACAACAAGAGTCGTTCTTCTTGAACGAAAACAAATTTGTTTCTCTCGAATCACAGTTTAATTCCTCTCACTTATTCATTTACAAAATGAAAATCATTGTACTTATGAAAATAAATACTACCTATATATTTACAAATCATAACAGCTATGATACACTTTTCTCCTGTTGCTCGTTACAAAGCTCTCTTGTTGTTGTTGTTGCGGCTGTCGATTCGTTTCGTCGATTCCGAACAACTCGTTTCATAGGGCCACCCATTCCCTTCCTACCCCCTTTTTTACCCTTGAATTTCTGTCCGTTCCGTTTCGGTTTTTGCCACACATTTTTACCGATTCTCCCGCCAACCAAGGGAGGCCTATTTTCGGGGTTATTAGGGCGTTTCTGCTTCTCCGCCCTCTTTTTCGGGAGCCTGTCGATGCTCATTTCGACGCTTTTCCTCACCCACTCTGGGCTGTCGTCTGAAAATGGTAATAACATTGTTTATTTTCCAATATAAATTTGCAGGAGATGGAAATTTATAGATTAGTTTGAACTAAGATGTCTAGAACGCTGGTGATTCAACTTATACCTGTGAAAAGTTTGGATGAACTTCCCAAAAAATGCTTGCTTGATTTCCGAGACTTTGAATAACACCGCCAGATAGCGCTATACGATTTTTTATTAAATACCGTTTCATTAGCTAGTAGGAATTGGGAAGAATTTCTACCGATGAGGGCGCTGATGTCTGTTCGAAATGTCGACAATAAAACGTAATCAGCTGATCGTAGTCTGTCAAAAACATATGTTTACTATTGTTTACGTTGTATTTTGTATTGTACCTTGTGTTTTTCGAATTTTAGCAAAGTTCTGTGTGAAACAAATGTGTAGACTAATCAGTGTGTGAATGTGTCAGAGAAGTGTACCATAATTTCACATTCAGAAGTTTGTTTTTGTTTTACGTGATGAAATAGTTCAAATATTTTCCGATAGAGGCGTATCTGGATGATGAACTTCCCAATAATGGGTAACGGCAATTCTTCCATTAACAAAGTTACGCGGGAGCGATATTGGCAAGAAATCGATTTTCTCGATCGACAATTATCTGTCACCCAATTTTTTTTTCTAAATGATCAAATCACTCAATACACTTATGTTTCTTGACATTTTAGTTTGACAAATACATGTGTAAATGAACATTTCCCAGTCAACAAAAGAAAGACATATTTCACGAAATTCATTGAAAATCATACATTTCAGTATCACTACTTTTGTTCGGGTTTGATGGTCGTCGTTTTTTGGAATATCTTGCTGACGTTTCACTGGGGCGAGTGGCTAGCTTCTTCAGAGGCTGATACTCCACCACACATACAGCCACTCGCACTAGCGAAACGTCAGGAAGAAATTCCAAAAAACCACGACCTTCAAACCCGAGCAAAGGAAGTGAACTGAAAACCTCGACCGCGATAGCCTTAACCATTTTTTCAATCATATATTTATTCACCAGGTCAACTTTTTATATCTTTGATATTGGGTATATATTTTTGAGATCGAATTTTCATCAGACATACGATTGAATACTGTAAGGTAGTCACAAATTACAATCACAGGAAAACTAAATTCGTCTCTGAAATCCCAATAATTGGTTCCAAGAAACGATAAGAAATATTATATTAATCTTACATATTTAGACAAACGCAATCTGACATATGAGGATTTCAAAACTGCACAAAAACAACCAATGTGCCTGATAGAGATTTCAAATCTAGGCTTTATTGGAATTTCCTCTTTCCTGAAAATGAAAAAGAAAGAGCTTTAACAAAATAGTTAAGGCTTTCGCGGCCGAGGTAGTCAGTATCCCACAGGTGCACGTTATGCGATAAAACCCTGTGCACCTGTGGGAAGGTATTGTTACGTCCTAGCGCCGGCCCTGGCCATATCGTAAACGCAAGGCGAAGGATTGCGTCGTAGCGAACGTCATTTTCCTAGAACCGTAAATGCCGCCTGGAGAATTCGAGACACGTCATCGGGACTTCTCTCGAGGAATCTCGATAGGTATGCAGATATATATATATAAGCATCGCGATATCGCGGAGGGGAGAGAATTTGTATCACAGGGAGTTAGTGATTTGGCAGTTTTATTCAGAGCTAAGTGACTAGAGTTTAGTAGAGCTAAGTGAAAAGAGTTTTGTTATTGCTAAGTGCGAAGGTGTAGAATTTTGAGTACAGAGAGTTTAGTGGCGAACATTGGAAAGTTATCAGAGCGATTTAAGTGATTGTGTTGTATTGTATCGTGATACAAAGTTTTAATAAAAGGAGTTTAGTGTTGTTTGGTGTTTTAATCATTGAACCCAAGGATATATCGTAACAGTGGTGTCAGAAATGAGATTTTCCAAGGGATAAATCGTAACAGTATACATCGGTACCACAAAAAGATCCATGGGAACAAGGCTCAAAGAGCATGAGAGGAACTGCAGGCTGGGGCAAACCAACAAATCGGCGGTGGCGGAACACGCACTGAGTGCGGGTAACCACAGGATTCTGTTTGAAAATGCTAAACTGATTGACCCCAACCAAGGTTATCATAGCCGACTGGTACGGGAGGCGATAGAGATCCACAAACACACGGAAAATATCAACAGAAAAGAAGAAGCGTTGAGTCTCAACAGAATTTGGAATCCCATTCTGAGAACATCAAGAGTAACCAATAAAATCACGGCAGGCAGTGCGGCAACTAATAATGATGATTATTCCTCGAACCCGACAGAAGTAATTAACACTCCAGACTACCTGCATCAATATAAATACGCTTTGAGAAATCGAAACGTTCAGTCATCGGAGATGAGTAAGCCTCTGAAGAAGCTGGCCAGTCGCGCTAGCGAAACGTCAGGAAGAAATTCCAAAGAATGACGGCCTTCAAACCCGAAGAAAAGTAGTAATACAGAAAGAGCTTTAAATGTAGTGATCAATACATATAATATTCTAGTAGATTTTGATGTAGTAAATGTATTTCCAAATGTACGAATCGACAAAACTTCAGACATTGTGAAACAGCCATTCATTAATGATGTTCATTTTACAAATAAAACTAATTTCATCGCAGATAAAATCATGAAAATAATGTTGTTTAAAAACGACATACTTTCAGCAAGAAGCTGAGAATATTTTCAATTATTCTCAAAAACTTAGAATGGCAATGGGATATCCACTATCAAAATGTTACTTGCATTTCATTTCAAACCATCAAATCAATGCGAAGGGCGTATCTTTGAAAGTAACAGAGCACAAATCATATCATCAAAATCAACGATTCAAAACAGAAAAATATACAGCATAAAAATGTACTCAAAAGAAAATGCTTAAATAAATTAATTCATAAAACCATCCGAAAGTTTGAAAAAAGTTTTTATAGAGCAAACACTTATATTCAACAAATGTTTCAGATAAAAATGATCAATTCTTACATCCGAGGTTTATTGGAAAAAATCAAACGTCTAGTAATAGATTCAATAAAAGAAAAATAATAAAAACTGAGAACACGATCACATCATTATTGAGTCGAAACAACCCTTTAAACACAGAATAGGTAGAACTCAAACAATTGCGTTTATTTCCATGTATATGTAGTAGTGTTTATACGTCAAGACCATTAAGGCCGGTCTTTTCATCTTCCGATAAAGTCTCTGGTACCATCGGATAAATTTCTCAGAGAGAATTATCCAAGGGACAACTTTCTTCCGTCTTTTCTTGGTATTCTATCCTTCAGGTACCTATCTAGGACTTGGAATTGTGCCTAACTTCATGTTGCTGTCAAAACTGTACCATTATAAGTGTTTGGCCTTACAACTTACAACAGAGAACAACACATGTGTTTGTGCTAGTGTTAACAGTGGACAGAAAATTTTCAAATATTTCGTGTTCTCGGCGGTACGAGTTGTTTTTTTCATTTTGAATATGAAAAAGAAAGCTTTAGGAAAAAAAGTGGACAGGGTTCCAAATTTCACATAACACGAGACCAGCTTGTTAGTAAAATTGTGTTTGAATGTCAAACACATCTTAGAAAATGAAAATACAGATTCCAACATGTGTAAATTGAAAGATGCGAATTGGCAGAAAATATCTTTGGAATTCTGATGTAACGTTCTCTGAGGCGACAAATAGCAGTGATAACTGTATTGATGGTTCTTCCAGCAGGTGATTTGTGAATACCTCCAAAATCTCCTACTGTTATAAAGAAACTTCCAGTTGCTATATATTTTAATGTGAATAATAATTTATTCATGGGTGTAAGGGCTCTATCAGGATCCCAGAAAAAACAAATATCTCGATATTTCACTTATAAGTACTTATAACACACAATAAAAGCTTCATTTGGAAGTAAATGGCATATTATGTATATTAAAAAAAAACACTTAGCCCTAGTCCTTATAAGCAAAGGAAAGAGCTCTCTCATATGGAACCACAGTAAAAAGATAGAAATAAAGAAAGTATTTCGTCTTATTTACCTTTCTGTGGGATACCGGATTTCTTCATTGATTTCTTCTAATAATATAGTGACGGTTGGTTTGGAAAGTCGAAAACGTTTGAAAAATGTTTGACTATCCCAATAGTTGAAATGGTCTGTTCGGGGTCTAATGTTATTTTCCCGCATTGCAATATTGATTATTTCATTTAAATCGTAGTCTAATGGCAAATCTATATCTTCCACTACGTCCATCATTACATAATCTGCCTGCACACTCATTCATGCATAAAACACAAAATTATGTTGAAAACAGTATTGTTTTGTGGCATTTATCTGCCAGACAAGTTATCCTATAAATACCCTGTATTTATTCAAAAAATGAACAATTTGTTCAGGCCAGCCTCAACTCACCTACACTGTAGGTTGACGGACTAACACCTATTAGAAAACAACTACTCCCCTGGCTAATACCACGAAGGGCATTGGATTACATCCAACAGGTGTTAGTGTGGGATTCTTCACAGAAGAAATTCCACATATGCTCTTGGCGATACACCACCAGAATTGATTTTCAATTACTGGGACGGGACACACTTGCAGACCCGTTTCGGGCTATTTGGCCTCTCGTCAGTGCAAGGCAGTGCCATCATCAACATAAGTTGATGACTTCCCATAATTAAAAATCATACTCGAGTAGAGTATCTTCCCTAGACCCAGGCTGATACAAACAACAAGCTAAATAGCCGTTGCTGCGCCATCTGCCCGTAGACTAGGTACTAACCAAGAGCATATCCGCATGGTCCCAATTCCTTGTACAAGGAAAATCCGAATAAAATAAATATTCTTGGGAATGCTTGAAGACTGGCATTAAATCAAATATTCAAAAAATGAACAATTTGTTCAGGCCAGCCTCAACTCACCTACACTGTAGGTTGACGGACTAACACCTATTAGAAAACAACTACTCCCCTGGCTAATACCACGAAGGGCATTGGATTACATCCAACAGGTGTTAGTGTGGGATTCTTCACAGAAGAAATTCCACATATGCTCTTGGCGATACACCACCAGAATTGATTTTCAATTACTGGGACGGGACACACTTGCAGACCGGTTTCGGGCTATTTGGCCTCTCGTCAGTGCAAGGCAGTGCCATCATCAACATAAGTTGATGACTTCCCATAATTAAAAATCATACTCGAGTAGAGTATCTTCCCTAGACCCAGGCTGATACAAACAACAAGCTAAATAGCCGTTGCTGCGCCATCTGCCCGTAGACTAGGTACTAACCAAGAGCATATCCGCATGGTCCCAATTCCTTGTACAAGGAAAATCCGAATAAAATAAATATTCTTGGGAATGCTTGAAGACTGGCATTAAATCAAATATTCAAAAAATGAACAATTTGTTCAGGCCAGCCTCAACTCACCTACACTGTAGGTTGACGGACTAACACCTATTAGAAAACAACTACTCCCCTGGCTAATACCACGAAGGGCATTGGATTACATCCAACAGGTGTTAGTGTGGGATTCTTCACAGAAGAAATTCCACATATGCTCTTGGCGATACACCACCAGAATTGATTTTCAATTACTGGGACGGGACACACTTGCAGACCGGTTTCGGGCTATTTGGCCTCTCGTCAGTGCAAGGCAGTGCCATCATCAACATAAGTTGATGACTTCCCATAATTAAAAATCATACTCGAGTAGAGTATCTTCCCTAGACCCAGGCTGATACAAACAACAAGCTAAATAGCCGTTGCTGCGCCATCTGCCCGTAGACTAGGTACTAACCAAGAGCATATCCGCATGGTCCCAATTCCTTGTACAAGGAAAATCCGAATAAAATAAATATTCTTGGGAATGCTTGAAGACTGGCTTTAAATCAAATATTCAAAAAATGAACAATTTGTTCAGGCCAGCCTCAACTCACCTACACTGTAGGTTGACGGACTAACACCTATTAGAATATTATTGGATGTAATCCAATGCCCTTCGTGGTATTAGCCAGGGGAGTAGTTGTTTTCTAATAGGTGTTAGTCCGTCAACCTACAGTGTAGGTGAGTTGAGGCTGGCCTGAACAAATTGTTCATTTTTTGAATATTTGATTTAATGCCAGTCTTCAAGCATTCCCAAGAATATTTATTTTATTCGGATTTTCCTTGTACAAGGAATTGGGACCATGCGGATATGCTCTTGGTTAGTACCTAGTCTACGGGCAGATGGCGCAGCAACGGCTATTTAGCTTGTTGTTTGTATCAGCCTAGGTCTAGGGAAGATACTCTACTCGAGTATGATTTTTAATTATGGGAAGTCATCAACTTATGTTGATGATGGCACTGCCTTGCACTGACGAGAGGCCAAATAGCCCGAAACCGGTCTGCAAGTGTGTCCCGTCCCAATAATTGAAAATCAATTCTGGTGGTGTATCGCCAAGAGCATATGTGGAATTTCTTCTGTGAAGAATCCCACACTAACACCTGTTGGATGTAATCCAATGCCCTTCGTGGTATTAGCCAGGGGAGTAGTTGTTTTCTAATAGGTGTTAGTCCGTCAACCTACAGTGTAGGTGAGTTGAGGCTGGCCTGAACAAATTGTTCATTTTTTGAATATTTGATTTAATGCCAGTCTTCAAGCATTCCCAAGAATATTTATTTTATTCGGATTTTCCTTGTACAAGGAATTGGGACCATGCGGATATGCTCTTGGTTAGTACCTAGTCTACGGGCAGATGGCGCAGCAACGGCTATTTAGCTTGTTGTTTGTATCAGCCTGGGTCTAGGGAAGATACTCTACTCGAGTATGATTTTTAATTATGGGAAGTCATCAACTTATGTTGATGATGGCACTGCCTTGCACTGACGAGAGGCCAAATAGCCCGAAACCGGTCTGCAAGTGTGTCCCGTCCCAGTAATTGAAAATCAATTCTGGTGGTGTATCGCCAAGAGCATATGTGGAATTTCTTCTGTGAAGAATCCCACACTAACACCTGTTGGATGTAATCCAATGCCCTTCGTGGTATTAGCCAGGGGAGTAGTTGTTTTCTAATAGGTGTTAGTCCGTCAACCTACAGTGTAGGTGAGTTGAGGCTGGCCTGAACAAATTGTTCATTTTTTGAATATTTGATTTAATGCCAGTCTTCAAGCATTCCCAAGAATATTTATTTTATTCGGATTTTCCTTGTACAAGGAATTGGGACCATGCGGATATGCTCTTGGTTAGTACCTAGTCTACGGGCAGATGGCGCAGCAACGGCTATTTAGCTTGTTGTTTGTATCAGCCTGGGTCTAGGGAAGATACTCTACTCGAGTATGATTTTTAATTATGGGAAGTCATCAACTTATGTTGATGATGGCACTGCCTTGCACTGACGAGAGGCCAAATAGCCCGAAACCGGTCTGCAAGTGTGTCCCGTCCCAGTAATTGAAAATCAATTCTGGTGGTGTATCGCCAAGAGCATATGTGGAATTTCTTCTGTGAAGAATCCCACACTAACACCTGTTGGATGTAATCCAATGCCCTTCGTGGTATTAGCCAGGGGAGTAGTTGTTTTCTAATAGGTGTTAGTCCGTCAACCTACAGTGTAGGTGAGTTGAGGCTGGCCTGAACAAATTGTTCATTTTTTGAATATTTGATTTAATGCCAGTCTTCAAGCATTCCCAAGAATATTTATTTTACCCTGTATTTACCTATCAGATAGGTCTACTTGAAGGTGAAAAGACGGTATAAGAAGAATATCTGAAAGATACAGTTATCAAGGACTTTCTCTGTGAGTGAAAAGACCGGCCTTAAGAAAAAGAACAGCTGAACAACTTGAGAAGAAGAGACATAGATATTTCAAAATCGGATGAACACATTATCAAAAAATAGTACCCACGTGGCTGATAGGAATAATAATAATAAACATGGATCAATGTTAGATGTTACTTCTGAAAAGGAAAGTGAACTAGGGTGAGACAGTTCAAAATAGTTTGTGTCAAAATCAACACTCGGTATGCCTATTGATGAATTAGTCACACCATTGTCCATTTTGACCTGATTACCAGAATTTCCCAATCACATTAAAAATTTTGAAAAAGGCTTGAAAAAGAGGCAGGATTACCTCTGAAACGTTGACGAGGGAAAGTATATGCATTTTTAATAATCTTTTTTATAAGAATTTGAAGCTTTCTTTTTCATTTCCGGGAGAGAGATAACCCAAAAAACGGCTTCTATGACATATTCGTTTCCTCAATAAAAACTCCACAATTTTATTTCGAATGTATAAAATAACTGTCAATGAAACTATTTCACCCTTACCTTCGAGCAATCCTCTGAACCACCTGTTCAACTCAACGAGGCAGGCCTCATCGAACTCTTCCTTCGGCCGGAATTGCCGACAAATTTTGCCCATCAACAAAATGACGGTTGCCTTAAAATTCACATTCTCTGTAGGAATTTTATAAATTAGTGGTTTGAAGAACTCATTGATTTTTTTATATACCCATTTCGTGTCTTTGTTGCGACAGAACAGACGTATCGCGTAGTCTGGCGTTGCCGTTGGATTTCCTAAAAATTAACAATCGAATTAGTGAATTGAAACCTATCGCGAGCGGATTATCGATGAGGAATATGCATAAAATTTTAATTTATTTCAATTATTATAATCAAAAGGTATTTTTTTTTATCCAGCTATTATATGAAACCATAAAATATCATGTTAAGCTCGAAGAATTAGGCAGGAGAATTGAAATAAAATCAAAATATACATCATTGTCTGAAGATTTGCATCTCATTGATATAGACACAAAAAAACGAATGTAGATATAAAAAAGATACTTCTGAAAATGTATAAAAAAACACTTTGATGTAAAAACTGATTGTCACAAAGAATAAACTGTTGAATTATTGAAAAAATATTCGCTAAAATATTCTTGCAAACTATAATAGGGTCTATAAACAAGTAGGTTCTGCCTTTCAGAAATGGATGTTGCTTAGATTTGCAGATCTTATTTCTAAAGGTAAATGATTGAACATTTTACCACCATTATAATATATAGAGTCTCTAATTTAATTCGAAGTCGGGATGGGAAGTCTAAAGGTATAAATGCTATTACGAGTAGCATATGGAGTAGAAACGAAGTTGAACTTTGATTTATCTTCATATATAAGGCAAACCATCTCAAGGATAGAATGTGCGATGACTGTTGAAATTTTATTGGCAGTGAATGAGTTTCTGCACAATTCTCTGGGTTTGACACCTTAGCTCTTCTGTAATATCAACATAGAAGAGGGAAGGGATGAGTTGCATGTTCCCCAGAAAAGTATATAGAAACCAAACTAAGTCATTTGAAACCACTCTTACTGAATAACATCCGGGAATAATCTTACTCTTGAGTTGTTTAAAGTTCATCAAATTTCAGCCTATTATTAATGAATACATAGAGAAATTTTGTATTTCAAACTTACAAAAGGAAACAAAAGTGACATCAGATGATACAACAGTGGATTTATAGGCATCAATATGAAAACTGTGTTTGTGGTGAAATTTTTCAAACCTGTATTCCTGTAGCGATTTCTAGTGAATCTATACACCTCGTGAATCTAGAACGATGACTGAAAGTGGTTTTATTCAAGCACAATGGCACAATTTGCCGAAAATTGATACAATTTTGATGACAGCATATTTTGCATAAAATCTGGATTTTACGTACACCGATCAAATGAGTGAAAGCTGCGAGGTAAATAAATATCAAGTTATAATGATATATTCGGGTCCATAACATGGATTGGTATTCATCAATGTTCACAGCTGAGATGTATATTATAAATTGAAATGTTTGTAAACTAGGTTAGGATAGTTTTAAACCGAATGCTGTATATAAATAATGCACACTTGCGTTAAAATGATCTTCACAACAATATAATAACAATTTTAGATATACATTATCCCTTCTCTCTGCACCATTGTCTTTCATGATCTGCATAGCAATTGAAACTGGAATGCTTACTGAGTAAACCATGAAAACGTCACTTGACATCATCTCAAGTCTAAAATATATTCAATCTTTAGAATTTTACTTCACTTTTATCTACGTCATGAAGCTGAAATCATTAATTCAACACATATCAAAACTCATGCATATTCCCTATTGTAGTGTTATAAGTACTTACGCAAGTACTCCTGGCAAACTTCCTCAAATAGCGTATCACAGTTCCACCTTTCTTTAGGATACCCGTAAAATTGATTCAGAAGAGCCTTGAGTGGTATCAGATTGTAGCCCTGTCTATTACAAGTCTTCAAGTGGACGAGCTGTACCAAAACTTTTGTCATGGGATATCCTACAAAATATATCATTGAAGCAAAATTATTTTCAACTAATACCCTTGGTTGTATTTTCGGGTGTCGGTAAAAGAGTTAGTTGCTCCCAAGAAAGAAATAATAGTATTACTACTCGCCAATAGATGTCAGGAAGAGTCATAAAGAGTTTATGCCTGAAAATACGGATAAAACAACGTTTTCTGAAAATGACACCTAGCTAGAACGATTTATCGCCCCCGAAACCCCCCGCATACTGTATTTCATGGAAATCGTTGGAGCCGTTTCCGAGATTCAGATTACATACATTGCTCGTTTAAATATATTACATTTTTATCCATCCCGCCATTCAGCGACTGAAAAACTCACTTTCGACATCAGCCTCCATGGGGATGACGTCGATCCACGAGGTCAACACTGCGAAGAGGACGGGCACCGCCTGGTCGCCGATGTGGAAAAAGGCTTCGCAGCAGAACTTCCTGATGGCGTGGACGTCGCCTCGAAGTCGGCACACCCCCAGGAACAGCCTTGTCAGAGGGATCACGGCCTTCAGCGCGCAACCTGGATGGACGAACGGTTATTTTTCAATAAGGGCTTCAGAACAATATCAAAACACAGATGGGCCCGATGCCGAGTCAAATAGCAAGTTGTGAATCGATCGTAAATATAGATAATACAATTTAAACATTATCCACTTTTGTGAATTGTTTTCGGTTATTGAGGTAGTCTTCAAACCATTTCAGTACAATTCCTTCAATTCCGATAGCTTCAATTTTTTTTATTAGTAAATCAGGATCAATTGTTTCGAAAGCTCGTCTCAAGTCTAAGAAGACTGCAACAATATAGTCTCCGTTATCGATAGATTGCGTCCATTTACTTATAGTTAGTTGTAAGTCCGATTCGCAAGAGTGTTTTTTTTTTTCGAAAACCTGATTGATTGGACATCAGAAGCTTATTGTTTTCAACATAATTCAAGAGCTGATCATACACAGCTATCTCAAGTATTTTCTCTATCCCTGGCAAGGTATTAATCGGACGGAATTCGCTAGCTTCATTTGTGTTTTTAACTTTTGGTATAGGTACAATCGTGCTAGTTTTTGATTTATCAGGAAATTGTCCATACTGAATTGAAATGTTATAAGGTGAAACAGCATCACCCTAAAAGTGTTTTTTATAAACTTGATATCTATAATTTCAGCCCCAGATTTATTTTCCAATTTATAAACAATCAGAGTGAGATCTTTTAGTTCGAGCTGGGTAAAAATTCGAAATTAGTTTCCGCAACTCTTTCAACGGATGTTGATAAAGTTCCCGCACGAACGAAGAATGAGCTCCGTATATAATGCATCAGATGAATTACCTGTCTTGAAGATGTAATGTTTCGTCCTGCTGAGAAAGCTGTTAATCAAGTTTTCCATATTTTCCTGCTCCAACCTCAACATCAGGATCAAGAAAATCCTCTGTGCTCTGGTCATGAGGGGGGCGGGGAAGTGTTTAGTGTCCGGCTCTTCTTTAATATCTCTAGACACTTGGTGAATGATCGTACTGGAAAAATAGAACATCATAAGGAAAAACAAAATATTTCTGAATGAATGATAACTAGAATTTTCTGGGGAACTCAACGGTCCAAATGGGTTGGAATAATATTTTCGTAGTAGTCATATTTGAACATTGTAATGAGCAATCACTATTGACATCAGGGAGCTCCTCAACATTAAGAGAACATGCAACGTTTGATTATTAAATGTGCCCTAAGGACAATTTGTCACGGTTAGAAATCAAATTATCGCATCTAAAACTACCGATAACAAAAGCGAAATTTTCTTTTCTGTTTTTTATGTGAAGTTTGTTCCCCAAAAATTTTTAATTTTGTTTAGTTTCATTTGCAACATTACAGTAGAAACCAAGTGACAAAAGTTTTGGCGTCACCATCAAATCATCTGCCACTAGAAGTTTGATTTATTTCATTTAGCAAACAATTTTTTGATTAAGGACACTAATTTGTTGATATTGAATATTATTCTGTAACATACCTGCTGTTGAAGTTACTATAATACGTTTTATAATTTTTGTTTTTTTTTTTCTCTGACAAATCAGAAAACAACAACGTTTCCTACTAGTAATGATAATTTAAAACAATACATTTGAGACAAAATTGCAGCACTGAAAAAGTAGGAAAAAGAAATAATTTGTAACAGTAACAAATGGAAAAATATTGTTTCCCCCAATTTCATATGTGAAAATGTTCTCACTCCTCAGTAATTCTGAATGGTAAGGGCAATAATAATACTCACTCTATGATAACTTCGACCTGCAACTTCTTGAATTCCGTTATGACATGGTCTGGAATTTCATCTTCATTGGGAGTTTGCATCAATTTCTTCACCAGAATGCGTAATTTTGCTAAGAGTACAATGAATATATTAAATACGAAATTCTGATAATCCAATAATACTAGAGAATAAATAGTGGAACAAAAAATGAAACTGAGGAAGAACTGGAATAAATGACAGGAGAAGGAAATAGAATAATCAATAAAAATGGAAGGAATACAGTAGAAAAGAAAGAAGAGGAAAAGAATATAAACAAGAGAGGAATGTAAAATTCGAACGAGCACACAAGCACAAGATAGACAGCAAAGGAAGAATAACGATGGGGAAAGAGAACGATAAATGAAAGGGGAAAATTATAAAGGCAGTGAGAAGGAAGAGAGAAGAAAGAAACAGAATCGAGTGATGAAATAACACGTAATGACAAGAGATAATAAATACTCTGGAATAGGGAATATACATGATGTGTTGTTAAGTCATAAAAAATCATTTAAATCTTCATGACGTAGAGAAAAATTTAAATATGTTTGAAAATATTCAAACAATTTTTCAAAGTAAAATTTAAAATTCCAGTGACGTTTCCTTTGTTTGTTTACTACAAGCGTTTCAGTTTCCATTGCTATACAGATCATGGAAGAAGCTAGTACAACTTCTCATTCAGGTATTTAATGGAATTGAATTGCAAAAACACTGTAGAAATCCACCCGATAAAACGTTTTTGTATTTCAGCAATGCAAAATTACAAAAACAATGGTGTAAGAAAATGAGAAAGGATCATGTATTCTCCAAAATCGTGTTTATATTGTTGTGAAGAACATTTTAACGTAATTGTGCTATATTTATATACAGCTCAGTGTGAATTAATCAAAAATAAGTTTTGCATTAGCTATTCAGCAGTGGAGAATTACGTTTCCAATTAACCTAACCTAATTTACAACCATATCGGAATAGATATATTTATAATATCTCTACTGTGTGTATCTATGAATACAAATCTATGTTATGGAATCGAATACACCATATAACATAATATTTACCATGTAGCTTTCACTCCTTTGATCTCTGCCTACGAAACCGAGATTTGATGCAAAATATGCCTGTCATCATAAATGTATCTGATTTCGGTGAATCGTTCGATTGTTCTTGGATAAAACTACTTTCAGTCATCGTTCTAGATTCACTAGAAATCGCCACAGGTATACAGGTTTGAAATTACTAACACAGTATGAATATTGATACCGATAAATCCACTGTTGTGTCGTCTTATTACACATTTCTTTTCGACTATTGGTGACGCGTTTTGTAAGTTTAAATTTCCCTCCCTAATTCTTTGATTTTCATATTATATTTCCTGGGTTTAAAAAATAATTGAATGAAAAAAATACGTTTTGATTATAATATGACGATTTTTAGGATAAGAAAAAAAATTTTGGAAAAAAATCAAATTCCATGCATATTCCCTATTTCTCACACCCTTTCAGCTGAATACTCACCCGGCAACTCCATTCCTCTTTTCAGAATGCCATTACTCATTCCTACGCCGTCGAAACTGCCGATTCCATATTTTTCTTCGACGTCAACGTGTTTACTGTGTGTGACTTCCGCAATGTCCATGACAGTTCTCCTCCAGTGTACGTCTTCGAGATTTTGCGGTATGAGTTTCTTCGGGGGCGAACGTTTAACAATGCGTTTCGGCTTGCCTCTGTCCATATCGCCCAATATTTGCGACAAAATATCACAGCTTTCATTGGCTACTACACGCTTTTTGGCAGGTTTGTTCGCCGCCTTCTGACTAGAAACCGATTCCGAGTTCGACCTGTCATTTTCAGTTTTGTGCACATCCACCGGAGCGCTAGTGTGCCCGGCTTGTATGAGGATGTTCTGAACGATGTTGATTTTTTTGTTGTCGCACCTATCGACTTTTCGTTGTTGGCTGTTGCTGGGTTCCGAGGTTGAAGGCTCGCTCTTAGGTTCTGCTTTGGCTTCGGTCGCATTGATTTTATCATCACGGCGTGTATTGGAGAAGAGATTGGTGGCAGGTCTCTCGAACTGGAACATCCTCTGCTTTTCCCTCATCTGCCTCTTTATATTAGATTGTAGCCTGGTCATTTTTTGTTTCGGTTTGACAATCTTTTTTGCTGGAATCGTCGCGCAAGTTTCTACATGATCGTCATCGACGAATTTACGGCACCCTCCCTCATTAAAAACGTCAGTCTTATCCTTGTTACTTCCCGCATCGTCTTCGAAGCAATTCCGTTTAGATGCCACTTCTTCTTCTGCAGACGATTCTTTACGAGGATATTTTCTCGGTCTACCCCTTTTACGAACCACTTTTTCGACTACCGATTTTTCCGGTGGAGTTTCCGCAGGCGGAATTTTCCTCGGTCGTCCCTTCTTCTTTTCGATAGGCTCTTCTACGGAATCTTCCACTTTCGAAGCCTTCGTTTCAGTGTTTATCAGTCTTTCGCAATTATCGTCTTCGGATTCTTGTTCCGAACTGGAAGAAACAGTTGCTTTGCTCAAACGACTCGACCTCCTTGGAGTCTTCTTCCGTCGCTTTTTCCTGGCTAGAGAGACCACACCGTCGCGCGTTTCAGGAGGATTGTTAGGTATGACTTCTTTCGTCGGTTCTTTACAGTTTGATTGTTTTTCTCTTTTATTTCTCCCTGAAGCGGCATTTAGATATGAAGACAAAGGAAGATCTGGCGATGAAGGACAACTAGGCACTTCGTCTTCTCCCGCAGTTTCCGTACATTCCAGTTGTTTCACCTTTGGAGATTCAGAATAACCGAGCACTTCTTCTCCAATAATCTTACAACCGATTTGTGTCTCAGAAATAACTTCCTTTCTCCTTTCCACTGAACTTGGTGGTTCATTTTGTGAACCCTTCTCGAGAGGTGTTATTCCAGTGACCTCTACCAGCAACGTATTTTGACTAAGTTCTGGAGGCAGAAGACAACTGGAAAGTTTTTCTTTTTCTCCTATTTCTATATAAATAGGTTCTGTTCCTTCCTGTGGGTCAGTAAAAACTAGTTTTTGTTCTGTAGGTTCTGATGAACTACTTCCCACAGGGATTATTTTAGTTACATCTACCGCTGGAGACAGATAGAGTTCTGGTGACGTCGGGCAAGGGACTTCTTTGTCCTTCAGTTCCTTATGATTTTTTTCCTCTCGCTTTAAATGACTTTCCAGGGGTACTATTTTGGTGGCGACATCTAGCGGTGGAGGCACGAAGAGTTCTGGTGACATCGGGCAACAAGGAACTTCTTTGTCCTTCAGTTCCATATGATTTTCTTCCTTTCGCTCTAAACGGCTTTCCAGGGGTATTATTTTGGTGGCGACATCTAGCGGTGGAGACACGAAGAGTTCTGGTGACATCGGGCAACAAGGAACTTCTTTGTCGTCCAGTTCCATATGATTTTCTTCCTCTCGCTCTAAACGACTTTCCAGGGGTATTATTTTGGTGGCAACATCTGACGGTGGAGACACGAAGAGTTCTGGTGACATCGGGCAACTAGGGATATCTCCTCCAGTTTCCATACAAGTTGGCTGTTTCATGGCTGGAGACTGACGGCAAGTAGGCACTGCGTTTTCCTCCAGTTCCATACAGATTAATTGCTCCCACTTCAGATGGCTTTCGAGGTGTATTACTTTAGTGGTTACTTCTAGTGGCGGAGGCAAGGTGAAGTCTGGAGAGAGAGGACAATCAGACACGCTTTGGGTTTCCACACAACTTGACTGATCCATATCGTGTGACTGAGAACAACTTGGTACTTTCTGCATTCTCGCTTCCATATCATTTGATTTTTCTACTTCATTTTCATGGTTAGGCTTTATTTTTGATGAATCTAACGACGGAGGAAGGTCAAGCTTTGGGGATGTAGTACAATGAGACGCTCCTGCTTTCACACTTTCTAGAGAACTTGATTCTTTTATTGCTTCCGGCGACTGACAACAAATTGGTAATAGCTTTTTCTTCACATCCATGCATTCTGATTGTTTTTCTCCCGAACTTCTTTCGAGGGGGATTATTTTAGTGGCGCCGTCTAGCGGTGGACTGAAGTAGAGCTCTGGAGATAAAGGACAATCAGGTTCTTTTCCCGTTCTCATAAAATCTGTCTGTTCTGGTGACCGAGGACAATTTGATTGGTCTTCTTCTGAACTTCTTTCAAGAGGGATTATTTTTGTGGTGACGTTTTTCGCTGGAGAAAAGTGGAGTTCCGGTGACATAGGACAATCTGGAACTTCTTTTGGTGTCAGAGAAGAAATTGGCGTTTCTTCAATATCAATACAACTTGCTGGGTTTACTTCTGATTGGGGAAAGCTAGACACTTTTTCCAATCTTTTGTAATTATTGAACACCGTTTCATTTCGAGGCATTCGATCGTCTTCCGAACTTGGTAGAAAACTTAGTATGTCGTTTGCACACATTTTTTTCGACCCGACCTTACTATTCATATGTCCGAACGCGTTCCTTTTCGATTTTTCCGTTTGCGGAGAAGTTTCTCGAATGAAACTGGAATCCATGTCGAATTTTGTCATGAAACTCTCTATTTCTTCGGTCATCTTATTTTCGTTTTGCAAAAATTCATTAATACAAGTACTCGCATTCAAAATGTTCGCGGTTTTCGAATCGGATGAATCATTTCTGGATCTTCGTGGATATTTTGGGAATATGCCGTCGGAATTAGATGAGGTTAGGTCTTGATCTTCCATTCTCGCTAACGAGTCATCAGATTTGAGAGGAACTTTCTTATCCGCTTCAATGTCCTCGCGATCTTCCTCTTCGGATTCTGATAAGTGAGCGGATGCCTGTTGGATAGCAGTGAAAAAACGGAAACTAGAAAATGTGTGGTTCCCTGTAGAATTCTTGGCAGACTGTCGTTTATTCTTTGGTTCACCCGAATTAAGAATACTCGAAAAATTGAGGAGCTGGAGAGATCTATGAGTGTTGAAGGGTGGATTGGTATTTTCCGAATCGTCAACAATCTTTGGTACCTGAGGTTGGGTTTCATTGGCAGAGCTCAATTTTCCAGAGCTTGCTGCGTCTATTCCTTCTATAATCCTTCCCGGAAGACCGATTCTTACCGAATCGGTGGCTATTGTAGTTGTCGAAGAGTCCAGATATTGACCGCCTTTTTCGATTCTTTTTTCCGGATATACCTTCTCCACATAACTCCCCAAGGGTTGAACATTCTTCAAATCACCTTTGGAACAAGAAAAGGGTTCGACCGAATCATCTATCTTCCCGATACGGGAGTGCAAATCGATGGTCTGTTTGAGCCGACAGATATCAAGATGCTCCTCCTGTTCGTGACTGACAGTAACGTTTTCTTCTTTCTCGGTCGACAATTTCGGCCGCCTTTTTATCGGAGTGCTCGCCAAAGGACTCAAAGCTTTCACACATTTGAAAATGGACAAGTCGTAACTATCCGAGTTGTCCGAGTCCACTGCCGACGGCCCCTTTTCGAGCGCCGCCGCAATTGTTTCAGGTGTGGAATAGGAAGGACTCAGGAGGTGCGGATTATTTTCCGAAACGGCCGTTTCGATCGAGAGGTTGTCATTGCCGTCGTCCAAAGCGGTCGCGGATGCCGACTCTCTTCCCAGATCGTACTTGGCCTTCTTGAGGAGCATTTTGTTCCTCTCCAGCACGTCGAAGCCGGGCTTTTCGATCAGCCTCTCGAGTTCCGTTTCGGTTTCCGAACAGAACTCGGAGTCTCGCGCGCTCCGCTTGCGTTTCGGATTCTTCTCCCTCAGCTTTTCGCTCACCAATTCGGCCAGCTTCTCCAGCAGGTTCTCGGGGGTGATGTCGCTGCTGAGCGACTCTTTCAGCCAGCCGACGGGGGCGTCCGGTTTTCTGTCGGGGGGCTCCCCGGTCGGAGAGACGACCTCCTGCTTGACGTTGAAGAAGCCGAGCAGTTCTGCCGGACTGGATGCGGTGTCCAGCAGCATATTGATGTTTCTGCAGCTCTTTGAAGGGCAGCTCAGCTTACGAATGGAGCGCGCCGGAGTCTTGGCTCTCGTCGGGTTTTCTCGTCTGCGGTGGAAGTTGTTTGGGGGCGCGTTCGAAAACCTGTTCAGCCAGTTGTAGTCCCTCCACCGGAGTGGCAGAGTCGACTCGTTGGATATCGTGAAGTTGATTTTCGAACGTTTCAACACCTGCAACACGATCAGTCTTGACTATACGAAACCAGGATTTTCCCTCAATAGCATCAACTGGTGTATGAACATATGCAGACAGTTACAAACTTAACGACGAGAACAAATGACTAACAATTGCTTAGGAGACCCTCACAACTAGGTGTGAATATTTCATATGATATAACTGTCGTTTTACCTACTAAGGATGTCCTGTATGTGTTCAATGATAGAGCTGAATCAAAATTACGGTACTAATTTGAGTTCTGAACCAAAAAATCCTAAAAAAAATATTTGAGAGATGAACTACTGAATGTCACTCACTGCTAAAAAATATTAGCTGGATAACTCAGTACCTTTATTTTAGTGACTAAGTAATTTTATTTAGATATTAATTATATACCCATGAAATATGAATAATATTTCTTGATCTTACCAACATAATAAAAAAATATGAACTGGTTATTCGAATGAAAAATAACGAGTGCGGCGTTTTCTAAAAATGAAACCTAGCTAGATCGATTATGAAACCTAGCTAGATCGATTTATCGCCTCCGAAACCTCCCGCATACTGAATTGCATAATCGTTGGAGCCTTTTCCATGATTCAGATTATATATAGAAATATATAGAAACATATATACATTAGATTAGATATATTTAAGTGAACACATAATACACAATAATATAAGTAAACAATTGATTTTCTTGTTCTAACCTCAAACTAAAAACACATTCACTGAAGTAGCTTTAGTGTTGCTGTGTCGGTGAAGCAGTTTTTGCTCCAAAAAAAAAATATTATTACTACTCGCCATTAGATGTCAGGAGGAGTCATAAAGATTTAATACCTGAAAACAACGGTGAAACGTTTTCTAAAAATGAAACCTAGTTAGATCGATTTATAACTGCCGAAACTTCCTTTATACTGAATTTCATGAAAATCTCTGGAGCCATTACTGATATTCAGATTTATTCGTGCATTCGTTTAATTATATTGTTACGTCCTAGCGCCGGTCCTGACTAGTTCGTAAACGCAGATGAGGGATGGCGTCGTAGCGAACGTCATTTTCCGGGAGTTCGTTGATTGCCGCCTGGAGAATTCGAGACACGTCATCGGGGCTTCTCTTGAGGATTCTCGATAGAGACGCAAGTATATAAGCAAACCGGACATCGCGATATCGCGGCGGAGGCAGAGTTTTTTGGGTGGAGAGAATTTGTATTCAGAGCTAAGTGGAGCGAGTTTAGTAGAGCTAAGTGGAGAGAGTTTTGTTATTGCTAAGTGCGAAGGTGTAGAATTTTTAGTACAGAGAGTTTAGTGGCGAACATTGGAAAGTTATCAGAGCGATTTAGGTGATTGTGTTGTATTGTATTGTGATAGAGAGTTATAATAAAAGGATTTTAGTAGTTGTTTGGTGTTTTAATCGACGAACCCAAGGAATATCGTAACAGTGGTGTCAGAATTGAGATTTTCCAAGGGAGAAATCGTAACAATATCATATATTTTCAGCCCCTCAATGTTCAGAAAATGAGCTTATTCAATCTCTTTTTTGGAATATCAATAGCAATGAAATATATGTTTTTAGTCGGCAAGTATATAATATCAAAGAGGGTGAGATGAGGTGTAAAAGGAATCTAGCAGATGAAATCATATGTACTTTGATCATAATATTGTTTGAAAAGGGTAGAATACGCCCTTTTTGACCTTTAAATTAAATTGAATTGAATATACCTTTCGAATATTATTATTCAAACCATTACCTGTAGAGCTCTGAGAACGCTATCTTGCTGGCGGACTTTCTTCACCCTCAACCTGTTCTTCAGAATTCTCTCACGAATATTAGGCACTCTGAGGTGCTGCCTCGACGAATCTTTCAGCCCGGGAAGTAGTCTGTGTCTTCCAGCTTTTTTAGATTTCACGGCACAGCTTTTACTATCTATAAAGTCAACAGGCACCTCGTCATCAACTTTGGTGAACTCGTATACTTTTTTGATATTGGCACTTGCTGAGGACTGGACTTCCATTTCCACAGAGACTTTTTTGTTGTCCACTGAATGCATGAGACTACCACTTTGGCCATGAGTAGCCGTACAGACTGGTGGTTCAGTCTCAAGTCCGGGAAGTTTTGCAGTGACTTTGTCACAGGAATGTAATGTCTCTTGGTCAATTTTATCCACTGAAACATTATTTTCAGCTACCTGAGGAGCCAAATCATCAGTACTAGTCTCTTCTCCAATAGGTGTTTCACAAACAGCCACAGTTTCTACTAAGAGGTTATTTGTTAAAGTAACTTCACCTTCATCGATATTATCACAGATATTTTCACCTAGGCTTTGGCAATCGTAGTTTTCATCACTTTCTGGTATCGCAGTGATCAGCTCTAATTGTTCCTGCTCTATTTCTTTGTTGGGATACTTCTCTTCAACAGCAAGCACAGTCTCTTCTTGCTCGACAACTGGATCAAATATTGAGCCCTTATCTCCAGAAGCAGGGGTAGAGCTGAAATGTTCAAATGTTTGCACATTTTCTGCCACAGGCGTGCTGGGTGTGATGATGATGGTTGGTATTTCAGGAAGCACGGTTTCGGCTCCAAAGTGAACAGGCATTGGCGAAAGCACTCTGCTATTCCACTTCATCCTACTCATAATATCTTGGACAGATTCATCTTCGGGCTCAGACAGTTCTGTCACATCAGATTGGTTTTCATGAAGTACCACGTTGGCATTTGTTTCAGAAGTTTCTGTCTGTGTTTCAACATTTCTAGTAGGAGGTGGCTTGACTTCATGAAGAGCTCCATTTCCAAGCAGGATATTGTTATTGAGTTTCTTGTTTTCTTCCTTGAGATTTTTCAACTGCTCTTTTAGACCTCTCAATGCCAAAACTTCCGCATTGAGTTTGCTTATTTCCCTATCTCTGGCATGAAGGTTTTCATTGTAGTGTGCTTGTTTAGTGGTAATCTGAAATAGAACAATTATATGTCTATCGATTGGAGCAACTTAAACTAAAAACAACAATGCAATGAATTGATCACTTTGTAAACTCACCTGTAACTTTAATTCGTTTATATCATTCTGGAATTTTCTCTTTTCACTCTGTGAAGAATCTATTAACTTGGTATGTTCTTCTTTAATCTTCTTCATGTCTTCAATCAACTCATGTTTTTCTGCCAGAAGTTTGTCATTTTCTTTCCTAAACTTTGCTTCCTTTTTCTTGAGCTTCTTCAAAAGGTCCTCCAGTTCCTTGTTTTTCTTTGGGGATTCAACATCTTTAGACAATTCCTCAGTACCTTTCTGCAATTCCTTCATTAATTGAAGCTCGTTTTGTAGCTCCAATAATGCTGACTGGGACTCTATCATATGCTTATTGTATTTTTGCTCCAAATGATTCTTTTGTTCTTCAAGTTGTTTATAGTCGCATTCTAGTTTGTTGTGCTTCGAAGTAATATGCTGTACCTTGAAGGAAGTCCTTTCTATTTCTAACTGAAAACGGCTCACACTGCTGTTTGCTTCGTCGTATTTGAATTTCAAATCCTTGTAGACTTGTTGTGTTTTTTTAAGTTTTTCGTCCTTTTCTTTATACCTGTGCATAAGTTCACTGAAAAAAATGTGTCAGTACATCGAAACACCACGGCGGATAATGTGTACTTACTCGAGTCCCACTATTGTCTGCTTTAAAGCTTTAATAGAGTCCACTTGTGCTTGTTTCTGCTCCATTGTGAAATCTGAATACTTAACCTCACTTGTATTATCGCTTGAAGAGTAATTTTCAATATATATGAAGAATTGATACTTTCCAAAATATAACCACCTGTCGAGGTTATCAATTTGTTTATATAGATAATAGCTAATTAAAACGATACAAGCATTAGAAAAATCTACAAAAACCGATAGAGATAACCTCAACTACATAACATACAAAATATCAAATGACAAAATCCCACACCCCCCCCCAACCCACCCTCCCTTGGGTTTGTTTTTTCTCTTTTTTGTTTTTTTCCCCTGCTTTTCCCCTTTTTTTTGGTTCTTCCCCTTTTTTTTCCCCCCCCTAACACAACACACACAAGTTTCAAAAAGTTTAGAGAAAAGAGAGAAAAAAAAAAAAATGAAAAAAAAGAAAAAAAAATTTTTATTCAAAAAAAATTCCCAACGAGACAAAACATTTTTCTGAGAGAGTTTAATAGATTTTTTTTTTTTTTTTTAATTTATTTTTTCCCAAAAAACCCCACACCCCCCAAAAAAAAAATTTTGTTTGCTCCACAGAAAAAAAAAATCACCCCACAAAAAAAGCTTTTTTTTCCCCCCCTCTCTTCCCTCTCGAAAAAACAAAAAATCTCCCCCCCCCCCCCTCCCCCCGCAAACCCCTCGGGGAGAACCAAAAAAAGTTCCCCCCCCCCCCCCCCACCCCCCCCCTCCCTCCCCCCCCCCTCCCCCACCAAAAAAAAAAAAACCGGAGACACGTGCACACCCCCCCCAAACCCCCCAAACAAACAAAAAAAAAACACTCCCCCCCCCCCCCCCCCCCCCATCTTACCCCGGGGGGGAGAAATTTTTCCACCCACCCTTGGAAAACAAAAACCAAAAAAAAAAGAAAGGGTATATATCCAACAAAAAAAATTTGTTACTTTTTTGTAAAATAACTCGGGGAATTTAAAAAAAATATTTTTTTTTTTTGGGAAAAAGAAAATAAAAAATTCCTTAATTATTAATAAAGGAAAAAAGGGAATTTCAATTTATTTTCCCCTTTCCTTCCAATCATCCATCAAATAAAAAAAAAAAAAGAAACGAACTACCTCCCCCAAAACCAAGAAGGGGTTTTCAAAAAGCCTGAAAAAATTTCCGAACCCACCCACAAGCCTCCCGATTGTAAGCCCCCAAACCCTTCTAAGCTTCCATTTCACCGAGTGTATATGCACTTTTAGTGTGAATTAGCTAATTGACAAACTGGATACATGAAATGTGGAACCAATGAGAGCTCGGGAGAAAACCTCGAAACAACAAGAGGAACAAACCCAAAACGATATTTTAGATGAATATCTTCTACGATGAGTTTCGTCGAGAGTCGAATGATATTCAGATAGATCACTCATCTTAAGGATCTGAATACAGGAAGCACAGAAAAGAGAGCTTGGAAGGGGATGGGCACCTCATTTTATAGCAGATTCCATAATACTGAAACAAACAATTAAGAACCAGGGAGAGAGCAAGATGTTATCATGTATCATTTCAGTGAATTGAATAAAAAAGAAATACTATGGTCTTCATAACTACCTACTTCATTTACTTGGGGAAAATGCAGATTTTATTCCATGATTTTAAATTGTAGTTTTTTTATCCTTTCACTCGGCACTTAACAACCATTATCCTTTATGCTGGAACATGGAAAAACATTTTTTACAGGGAAATTCTGAAACCAGCATCACAATCTACCTCAAACCAAGTAAACATTGAGGTAGGTCGTGTTTGTTTTCTCGGTCATCTCGGCTGTCATTTGTCATATTCTTGTTCTTCTTTTTTATTAAAGAGATCTATACGTCACAACTGAACACTACGTGAAGAACAGTTATATATGTTGATTACCTCTACAGAGATAGATGTTAGATGTATCTGACGAAGTTTTCAGTGACTTCACTGATGAATCATCATTGACGGAAAGGGAATAATTGGGTTACATGAAGAAATCCACCCTTTTAAGTGTACTTTTACACCCTTGATTATTATCTACTAGGTGTTTGATCATGATTTCGCATAATTCTTTGATAGCCCATTACTTTTTCATCTGTTATTCTGTTACCTGAATTTGATTGACTCACAAAGCAGTACAGATGAGTTGTTTTGTAAGCTACTTCAGAAAGGAATGTAGGTAGGAGCGGTGATGTAGTCGTGTGTATAGGGATATGGGAAAAAGGAGAGAGCACGAAAAAAACATTTTTGTGAATGTTGGCCCTAGTAGCCAATAATTTCATGTGACCAAAATGACGAACTCACTGATACCTAGTACGTAATATAAGTCTTTATCTGATGCAGAATCTAAATAATTGCTTCGCAGGTAACTTCGTTTGAATAAAGAATTATATTTCGGCGCTTCGTTTCTGATATTAGTCAGCAGCTCTTTGATGAATTCCAAACGCACTTTGGGAAAGAGATTTCGAAAAAATTCTTCTCGAATGCGATTTATTTATTATGATGGCCCTCAATATGTTTCCATTATTATGAAATCGGGGATGCCTAATTGATTGATCTTGCCTAAAAATAGTCTAATCAGAAATATCAGAATGAACTAGAGAATACGCAATCATAATGTAACAGCCTTTAACAATTAATGCAGGTACTTCGTGGTCTCTGCTAGGAAGAGTATCTTGCAAAAACTTTATAGGTATTTATGTGAACTGCTGCTCTCGTAATTGCTTCTGAAGATAAACTTTTATCAATTGAAGAACGAACTTGATTTCTAGTAGAATCATCATAAAACACACCTCTAACTTACACAAGTTTAATTTTTTTTTTTTCAGATGATGGCTCAAGTGGCCAACACATCTGCCCTTTCCTTAGTTTCCCACCGAATTTGCGGGCAGGGGGAAGGGTGTTTTCGTGGGAAAAGCGAACAAATCGTCAAAAGAAGAATGAATGACAGTTCAAGTTGCCAACTTAAACTCAGTGTCGTGTTTTTGAACCCCCTATAGGCTAGTTTCGACTAGGCGGAGAAGACAGGCCGATTTTCTGTATAGGAATTCATTGGTTGACGTGAAATTGTTTGTTCAGATTTCCAAATCGAACAAAACGTTGAATTTCAATAACGAAAACAAAAAACAAGAAAGACAACCTTCAGAAACATTCTCAATAAGTCAATAATCTTATTCTCATCCCCAATATATGCAAGTCACTTGTCACTTCTCACGTCAGATGTCAACCTTCACTCATCACTGTCAATTGTCAACAAGACGCCTCGTCATATACGTGTACCATAGAATTCTATTGTTGACAATTATATCATGTCTCTGTTTCGCCTATGAATTCGCCCATAATGTCATCTCATCTTATATATTTGATGAAGAGAGAATTCTGGATGTATGGTTTCGATTATAAAATGAATGATTATTGCTACATTTCGAAAAGAAGAATGATGTTGTGGAAGTGTTGTTGAATCATTACGATTGTAATGATCAGCACAACCCTGTGCTGTCAGCGCTACCTTGTATACATTGAATGACCTTGAATTTGACGACCTGGATTACAGTATTACCAACTATTTGGAAAATTCCCAATGGGAATACTGTGGTTTGATAAGTGACAGTTTGACTTTGACAATTTTGACTTTGTTAACTTTTCACTTCTTGTTTCCAAAATTCACACATACACAGCAGAAACTCAAAAGTGGAAAATCTCAAATTTCAGTATTCATCATGAACTCACTACTCCGTCATAGCCATACAATCAGTAGTAGAATATCGTTGGTAGCAACCAGATGTATTGGAACTTCCCTGGTAAGGCATGCCTCATTCAAGGTTCAAGATGACAAGGATTTTTTGGAAAAAGTAGAAAACAGCAAAGAACCCGTGATCGTGGATTTTTTCGCCAAGTAAGTATTTTATCGCGTCCTGGTTGTAATTTACTGATTCCTCCTAATTTTCAAGTTGGTGTGGACCTTGCAAAGCCCTAGAACCCAGATTGCAAAATGTTATTGCACAAAGAAAGGGTCAAATTTCTTTAGCTAAGGTGGATATAGACGATTTAGGAGAACTAGCAGCAAAGTATGAGGTATAGTGCCTATAAACATAACTGACCTTAAAGATAACTATTCATGCCATCCTTGAAAGTTCACAGCAGTTTACTGTCCTTAGCTCACATCAGCTCAAATTTCTTGAAAAACTAAAGAAACGTTTATTTCAGAACTAGCCTACCCTACGTATTTGAAAAGACAGTAGTTATGTAATATTTATCAGTGAAAATGAAATTTTTCATTTTAGGTAAGCACAATTCCTGCTTTGGTGGTGTTTGAGAACGGAAAAGCCAAAGAAAGACTAATTGGGTTGCAGGATGAAGACAAGTTGAATCTGTGGATTGATAGGGTATTGAAAAAGTAGGACTTTTTCAGTGATCTGGAGTTGTAAATAAGTGATACTTTAATTTAATGAGATTAAATGAAGATACCAACAAAGGAGTAATATACACCTGTTAAATTTTATATTTTTGCAATAATTCCCCTCTATATCACCTATTGAAGACCTTTTTATCAATATGTTCATATATAAAGCCTCGAATATAGTCTTTCCTGAAGTGAATAGTATTCACACTCACAATACAAGACAAACCAAACTGTTAGCGGCTAGCCATTTCAGATCAAATTTTGGAAAAAATGAGTATATCATAACAGAATAGTGGATTACAATTCAATATCTGATGATATAAAAAACACCATTCACTGATCAAATTCAAAAACAAATTGAAAAAAGAAATGTTAAGCTGATTTAATCGATGAATTTGACACCTTCACCTCTTACATAGGTAGTTACAATATAGATTTGTAATTGTTTTTTTTTTTCAAATTCTAGAAAATCATCACATAATACCTTATCCACCACATTGTAACATTGAATTTTCTGAATATTTTCATTTCGAGCCTATGCTTCCAATTTTGATTGTTATATGATTCATTCGCTTATAAAATCATACCTCATCAATAGGCAACAATTCACTGTGTTAAATGGGACTTCTAGCCAAACTGATATTACGAAATCGGGAGTTCCTCAGGGTTCAGTACTGGGACCAATATTCTATATATTCTACATGTCCTATCATTAAGAACTGCTGAGCTTCAAGGTAGATATTTCAAATTTGCTGATGATACTGTATTGGTCTATAAAGACAGAGACATATCCCAGTTACAAATAATAGTCAATAAAGACTTAGAACAATACCATGCATGGTTAATAAAAAATAGACTGCAACTTAATATAAGTAAAACAACAAATATGATTTTCACACAAAAAAATAAAAGATTACAAAACATCACAATAAAGATAGAAGGAGAGGTATTTGACAGAGTTTTGAAAGGTAAAATACGGGGGGGGGGGGGGGGGGGGGGGGGGGGGGGGTGGGGGGAGGGAAGAGAAGGGAGGGGGGCCCCCCGAGGGAGGAGGGGGGGGAGGGGGAGGGGGGGGGGGGCGGGCCCCCCCCCCCCCCCCGCCCGCCCGCCGCCCGAAGAGGGAGGGAGGGGGGGGGGGGGGGGGGGGGGGGGGGGGGAGGGGGGGGGGGGGGGGGGGGGGGGGGGGGGGGGGGGGGGGGAGAGGGGGGGTGAGGGGGGGGGGGGGGGGGGGGGGTGGTTGAAGGGGGGGGGGGTGTGGGGGGGGGGAAGGGGGGTGTTTGGGGGGGGGGGGTGTGGGGGGGAAGGTGGGGGTGGGGAGGGGAGAGGGGGGGGGGGGGGGAGAGGGGGGGGTTTGGGGGGTGGGCGTGGGGGGAAAAAAAAAAAAAAAAAAAAAGAAAAAAGAGGGGGAAGAGGGTTTTTGAGGTTAAAAAAAAAAATAAGGAAAAAAAAAAAAAAAAAAAAAAATAAACAAAAAAAAAAAAATAGTTAGAAATTTTTAAAAAAATTATTTTTTTTGTTTTTGTCTTGCTCATGGACATTTTTTCGTTCCCTAACAAAAGGAAAAGAGAAGATAAAAGAAAAAAATTATCTCTTATTTTCCCAATGGGGGGGTCCGGACCCGAAAACCCCCCCCGTGGATCCGCCCCTGGTAAAATACCTAGGACTTGTATTGGACGAAAATCTGAACTGGAGTGAACGCATCAAACACATAGAAAACAAAATATCTCCCTTTATTGGTTTAGAGATTACACAAGATTATCAAGCTTGTATCTGATCTACAATGCATATTTTCTGTCCATATTCAGGTACCTAATTCCATTATTGGGAACATGCGGAATAACAATGTTCAAAAAAATCGAAAGATTGCAAAATAAGGTTGTGAAGATTCTATTCAATTTTCATTATCGTACCTACCCCTACACAAATAATATATGATCAAACTAATATTTTACCAATTTCGAAAATACTACAAATCGAACAAAGTAAATTTATATACAAGGTAACCAAAGAAAATCTTAAATGCAATACACCTCTCAATTTGGTGAATCAGCAACACAACTATAATACACGCACGCAAGCAAACATCTGCTTAGAGCCAGTGAGAACAAACATAGGTCTCAAAAACCCTATAATGCAGAGCATAGAAGCCTATAATTCCTTACCAAAGATTCCAAAGAACATAGCGGAAAGTGCAAATATAAGATTATTTTTAAAAAAATATTAGAAATATATAACAAAAAAAACATTCATATATCTACTTGAATCGATATTTCAATATAAGCCATCCGCACAACATCACTCAATATGAACTCAAAGAATAGCTTATATATATATGTATATAGGTGAATTTATTTTGTATTCAGATATGTTCTCCAAGACGAAAAATGTAGATGAATTGTGTAAGTTTTTGTAGACACTTTTCCGAGACCAGCACTTTTGCTGCTTTGGAAATTAATTATTCAATGTAATGCAAACTACCAAAGACTCTAAATTGTATATTCATTATTGTTAAGAACGCATTATATATGAATAAAGTACTTAAAAAAAAATATGTTTGTATTTATGTATATGTTTTGTTGTATTTATTGAACATACTACAATTGTATATATTTTTTTCATTCTTTTAAATATTTCCCTACTATAAACATGTAATGTTTCTTGGGCAATAAAGTTGATTGATTGATAACAGTCGTTCACTAAAAATTACCATTCAAAATCAATGAATATTTCAGAAAACTGTTTTTAGTGAGGTACTGGAAAATCACAATGCCATTTCCATCTATTATGTAGTTTCTTGAATTTTCTTCATTCGTTTCAAATAATAAACTAGTCAGTTTTATATTTTATTTTCGATGCATATACAGGTTCTCATAATTATATATCACAGTTGAGAATGCTACAAAAAACATGAAACCATACCCAAACCTGTAGGTTTCATGCAAGTTTTGACTAAGTACCAAACCCTGAAAAAATCTCATTCTGTGGACGTTGCGTTATAAAATACAGTCTGTACTGTTTGAATGTCATTATTTTGTGGTGGAAGAAATCTTTCTTCACAGTTTTTTTGGATTCTCAACCTACATCTCATCTGAAAATCGGGGAGACTAATAAGAACTGCATAGAATGGTTTGTAAATATCTGTTATTGAATGTGAAACAATTTTCTAGGTCAAGATTTCTAAAAATATTCAACTGATTAGTAATCAAAAGTATAAAAACTATTAAATATTGTTTGAATATTCTTTCAGGGAGGTGCACAAGGCAGGAAATCCTTATTTTTTGCAAAAGTATGGCAATAACAAATAACATTGGTCTTCCCTTGCCTCGTGAGATGTCAATAACGTTGAGAAAGAGATGCCAGTTGACTTGACATCATTTAGAATTCTTTGTAATGATTTATGAAATATTCTATTCAACGAAAAACTTTGGAGGATTGATAATAAACTGCTGTAAGAGTTGAAAAATGCTTATAAGAGATAAGAAAAATGATCTTGACCTAGTTCAGTTGAAGATTTTTATATGATTTTCTTACTGCAGATTAGTGTTTCAGGCATTTTCAAGTTGCAATAGTTGATAATCACTACAGCACAAAATTTCTGAAAAAAAATACACAAAATAAGATGATTTCAAGGTTTTTCACATGGCAATAGAATCATCAAAGAGTTCAAAAATGAAATGTACAAGCTTCCATAAAAAAGGTTCATTTTGAGGTTAGTTACCATCTGACGCAAAATCATTCTGGCGCTGATGAAAAACGAACTTCACCTTGAATGACCTTTCCCAATGTTTACTTGGGTAGAAGTTATATTTGTGTAATTTGATAGTTGTTTTTCGAATTTCCCAGTTCAAAAACCTACCTGAAAGACCGCATTTGAAAACACTCCCCTCAAATTACTTCTACTCCATGATATTGTTTTTGCATCCTTTTACTATGCGCCTAACAAGCAATGTTAAAATTTTGTTTGTCGGGCACACTAATGAACTTACATATTTTGACCTCATGGGCAAAAAAATCAAATGAAATTTTCGACGCTCTAAATTCGTTTCGGAAATACGGGCCGACTTTCGGAGGATTACTGGCATTTTCTAGTACACGTTTCTGCGGCAAAATATCTCTCGAAATGCCCCCTTCTTTTTTATCAGCACCATGGACACGCCCTTGATCAACCGTTTCACATTTCTCCAATCGAAACATTACATTTTTAACAAAAAGATGGAAAATTAGGCTTGAGACAGCTGAGGTGAACAGATACGGGCACAGGAATATTAGTCAAGTGCCAGGATATGTTGTTTTCCTGACTGCTAAAAAAAGAGTGCATTTTTTATGAAAAGTGGCGTTTTCAATTGAAAAATGTGTGTGGTACATTGTGCTGATGAAAAAGGAGGCATTTCGAGTATTATTTTGCCTCAGAAACATGTACTAGAAAATGCCAGTAATCCTTTGAAAGTTGGCCCGTATCTCCGAAACTGATGAAGAGTACCGAATATTTCATCCAAATTTCTTGTTTAGGAGGTCAAAATACGTAAGTTCCAGCAAGTTAAGTTCAGGGAAGAGCCATCAGGATCCTTGCCGGGATTGGATATCGGTACGATGCAAGACCACACTTTGGGGCACTAAACATTCCTTACCATTTCACTATATTAATTTATGAGGCACTAATTTATGGATTCGCAAACTTTAATAATAATAATAATAACAATAAAGTTTATTCAAAATTCATAAAAAAGAGCATATACATCGATTTGTAAAAAGGTGAATAAACAGTTCAATTATACCCGCGAAGTTAAAAACTTGTTGCGGGAGATACGAATTACATTTATGTATAATATATTTGATAAATTTGTAGAATTCAACAAAATAATATTAAAAAATAAACTAATTTTCTTAATTGAAGTGAGAGATTTCATGAAATAAATTTCGACGTGATTATTGAATCCATTTTATAATTTGTAATTTGAAAGATACTAATGACTTGTTCATTTTTATATGATTTGGAATCAAATCAAAGTAGAATGGCAATAAATATTTAAAATTTTTCTGAGACCTCCTTGTTTTAACTCTGTTTTTCAATGTGATATTATTTTTATTCCTTGTATTATAAATATGATTATTGAAATTTATATTCAATTTGTGTTTATGGATATAAATCATGATGTTATATCCGAATAATTGTCTTATGTCCATTTTATGTGTTCTATGTACAGATTTTCACTTGGATACAAATAAGACTTATATATTATTTTCAAAAACCGTTTCTGAAGAACTTCAAGATTTCTAATGTGGGATTTCATAACCCCTCCTCAAGCCAGAATCCCATAATTCAATTGGGACTGTATTAATGAAAAATAAAGAATGTTATGGGTTTTTATGCTCATAAATGTTTTGAGATACTTGAATTTTGATAGTAAACTTCGTAATTTCTTCAAAAGGAAAGCTATGTGTTTGTCCCATTTCAGATGTTTGTCAATTATAACTCCTAAGTACTTAATACTATCAGTTTTTTCAATGCTAGTATTTTCATGAAGTATTAGAGGTCCTAAGTCCGGTAGGCAAATATTATAAAATGAGAATGGGACATATTTTGTTTTCTCAAAATTTACTGTAAGTTATAATCAAACAAGAACAGCATCGCTATGCAAGAAGATCGCGAAATGATACCCGTCTTAGATTTCTTGGATTGGGAAAGTTTTGAAATGCTACCTTACACTTTGCACCAGCTTTTTGTAACTACCTGGTGCTATCAGAGAGTTGCCAATTAAACGCTATGAAAATATCATGAAGAAATATTTGTTGAAAAGGGCTTTTTACTCCATTAATTTACATAATTAATTATTCAGATTTTAGTTTAAAATGGTTCCTTATCTATATTGAGTGTTCATGAAGTATATCTATAGGTTTTAACTGATTTTCATATATTTTTTGTAAACTTAGTGACGATTGTAAAGACCTTGTCTAGCATAAATGAATTCCATTCTATTCTTGAACCGTTTCTTTATCCCAGTGTGCCCGACTAACTGAATCCAACCCAACCATTGTCACTCATGCTGGAACTAGGAAAAAATATAATATAAGTGGGAAATTCTGAAAAACAATCAGTAAACCACACAAATGTAATTCCTACCCAAGTAAACCTGATAAAGGTCATTCAAGGTGAAGTTTGTTTCATCAGCGTCAGAATAATCTCGCTATTCAACTAACGACTATTTCTGTGTGATTTTTTCTTCTTCTCGTGAGCGCGTTTCTCTTTCTTCTTGCTCTTCTTTTTGTGTTTGCTCTTCTTCTTCTTATCCCGCCCGTCCTTTTCCACCCAATCGTCTTCGCTGTCGCTTGAAATCCTTTCGACGTCCTTCGAAACCATCGCCACAACTTTCTCGCTGGGCAAACGAGGCCCGTAGCAAGCGGTCTCAGGAGCGGCCTCTTCCGGTGGTACGACTGCGTCTTGCACTTTGGGTTTGCTGAACGCGTGGAAGTTTACGTTCGACAAGATGCCCTCTTTCAAGGGCTTGATTTTCGGCAGCAGCTGCTCCGACAGCAAACTCTCCTTGAACTCCTCGGTCTTACCGGTCTCGACGTCTTCGTCGGCTTTACCGTCTTCTTCGTCTTCCGATTCGCTGCTGCTCAGGAAAACGGCTTTGAAAAGGTCCCTTTTTTCGGCCACGTCGATTCTGTCTGTTATATCTTTCGGAGCCGAATCCTCCTCGTCGTCCTCTTTCTTCAAGTCGCTTTGTTGTCGTTCGGCATCGTCGATTATTTCGGTTTTTATCGGTACAGGGGGGTCTGGAATGGCTGCTTCGGACGCATCCACGATTTCTACGACTTCCTCTAGGTTTGTCGACGAGTCCGCAGATATGCCCGGTTTGAATGAATTGATATCCTCTTCTACGTCTTTTTGTTTTTCGAAAATCAAGTTTTTGGTCCTCCGTTTACTCTTCTCTTCTGGTCTACTGAGGAAAGAAATAAAACCTATCGGTCATAATGACTAGAATGGTAGAGGCCGGTAAAATGTTTAAACCCCCTGGTGTTGCAATTCAGAACTGTATAGTCACACTTTTATGGATCATGTCGTATTCAGAATTTCATCGCTAGATGACATTAATAAGAATGTTCACTAATTTTCAAAACTAATAAAAATCGGTTAGACTACATGAAGGCATAACAACCATTTATCTGGTCAAATGACAATTGTAATACCAAATACTCCGGTAGGCCCAAAATGTCGGTAAAGTCCCTGGGTTTACCATAAAGAATAAAAATTTGAAAGTCCCCATCAATCTCATCTGAGCTGAGAAAGTTATTCGGGGTCAAAGGTTTTGGGTTTGTATCGAACATGGTGAGTTTTATCAAAAAATCAAAGTTGTAGATCTTGAAATTTTTACAAAAATGGTTTTTCTCTTATTATCAGCGTTTCTGAGATGTCGCAATTGTAAGAGTCACGTTCTAATAAGCACGTTTCCACACCACCTGCGACGTAGTGTATTTTTTAACGTGGTTTCCCCGTAGGCCTGTTCTACGATACCATACGAATAATAGAATAGCCAGATTTTGTTCGAGGCCAAGCAGGTAGAGGTAATCCTCTAAAAAATTGTTCTTAAATTGTTCGTTTCGTCACGTCGAAACTTGTGCAAGCAATGGATCAACGAGGCCTTACCTTTTAACTTGCGATTATCTAGCACAGTGGCCTGGCGGGGAATCGAACCCTGGTCTCGAAGGGACTGACTGTCTCTTAAATTATTTTCTCTATATAGTATCTAGAAGGAAAAATTCCATGTTTGCAGTGAAGTGGTTGATCTGAAGAAAAAAACTCCAAGTCGTGTTTGCATTTATTAGTGATCAATGTTATTCCTTTTCTAGATAGTATAGAGTTTATACATAAAAAAGACATAAATAGGCATCTGAATATGTATATATATGGCAAATGTATGAATATCATGTAGAGTGACACTTACAATTGTGATATTTTTGTAAAATTCGAAGATCTACAGCTTTGGTCTGAAGTATTTTTTTAGAAAACCTACTGTTTTTGAGGAAAACCCAAAAAACCTGAAATTTTGACCTTTGACCCCGAATAACTTTCTTAGCACAGATGAGATTGATGTTTGTGATGTCACCTCCTTATGTTTACACAGTTCTGTTATTTTCAGATGAGTGGTGTTTGTGAATACCTCCTAAAAGAATCCACGCAAAGTTCAATAAATTTGAGCCGTTCAAACGCGGCCATTTAGCGCGTGCTTTAGATGATGTCAAGTGACGTTTCCCATGTTTGTTTACTGTAAGCGTTTCAGTACAACTTTTTTATATATTATTGTAGTTTCCCTGATGATGGAAATAAAAATTTTCCGAAAGCTTGGACTAACTTTCTCATTCCTTTAGGCTAGTTATTGGTTTTTTATTTTTGAAAATCCGACAAGGCGTTGCCAAGTTATACCAGTGGTTCATGAAATGCAGGCATTTTTTTAGACAAACCCATTATTCATCCTACGAAGAATTTCTGGAATCATTCAAGACTGTTGGTAGTCGGTAGCATATTCTATAATATGGGATACTCATCTTCTTCGAGAGTTATACAGGGTGGTCAGAAATATTATATGATTTTCACGAAATTCAAACTTTCTTCACATCAATTTTCCAAATAGTGCACCATACAATATGAATTATTTTATAGCCCATTGGTGTTTTGATTGCTTATGGCCAATGGTTGTGAAAGAGACATATGAATTTCATCATCAGCAAATGCAAATAAAATAATGCAGTAAACGATTTATGCATTCAACTGTCCTAAACAAAGTCTCAACAAAAAAAAACTGTTGACAAATAATTAGGAACGATAATATTAATATAAATGTTCGAATTGTCTTCCGTTTGCTGCAAGGCACATTTCGAAATTTTTCATTAAATGATTTCTTGTGACGTTCTCCAACATTTGCGGTGTTATACGTAGTTTGATGATTTTTTTTTGCATTTTCTGATGATGAAATTCACATGTCTCTTTCACAGACATTGACCATAAGCAATCAAATCACCGATGGGCTATAAAATAATTCATATTGTAGGGTGGACTATTTGAAAAATTGATGTGAAGAAAGTTTGAATTTCGTGAAAATCATATAATATTTCTGTCCACCCTGTATAACTCTCGAAGAAGATGAGTGTCCCATATTATAGAATATTGTAACGAAATGTGCTGGCGCCGGCCCTGCCGGCTATGAATGCGAATTGGTTCGACCGTTCCAGGAAAGATCATACCGGCGTGATCGCGGCTCGCCTAGATTATTCGATTGTCTAGATTTGTCTGGATGATTCTTCAATCGCCTATATAACCGGAAGCCGCGCACGCCACGGGGAATTTTTAGTACAGAGAGTTGTAGTAGCGAGCATTGGAAAGTTTTCGGAGCGATTGTATTGTATTGTGATAGAGAGTTTTAATAAAAGAAGTTTAGTGTTGTTTGGTGTTTTAATCGACGAACCCAAGGATATATCGTAACAATATGCTACCGACTACCAACAGTCTTGAATGATTCCAGAAATTCTTTGTAGGATAAATAATGGGTTTGTCTAAAGAAATGTCTGCATTTCATGAACCACTGGTATAACTTGGCAACGCCTTGTCAGATTTTCAAAAATAAAAAACCAATACTCAGCCTTAAGGAATGAGAGTTCAGATATATTGAAATATATGGGGTGTTCCATTTGAAAAAATTGATGTTCGATTTCGTGAGCCTTTCTTGCGTCCCTCGTATAAAAAATAGTAATTCCTGAAGTTAGCTCTCATAATGCAATATAATGTGAACTTATAATATTTTGAAAATTCTTATTGGTTCAAGAGATATTCAACTGTCCCACTGGTCTAGGGACACAATGTATATATATATATATATATATATATATATATATATATATATATATATATATATATCCGAACTCGAAAGTCGAGTTCGGAGGACGGAACTCAATCATCACCTAGAAGATGGCAAATGAGACTTTGCCGAAACGTTGTGACAATTATCCTTCAGGGGATCAAAACCACAGAACACGGGATGAAACCCGAAATTAAACGACTCATCATTACTTCGTCCGTGAGAATCTTCATGCTAACATATATATATATATATATATATATATATATATATATATATATATATATATATACATATATATATTTTTATTTGTATGGTTTTCAAATTATTCAACTGTCTGGTTAGATGATTGTGGCTATCAGAAATCTTGGTGTGGAAAATATTTGAATATTTATATTTACTCTCAGTTGAAATTATTACAAGCATACTATGACTCACCATTATCTTTGTATGGCACCAAAAGGTAATTATTCTATTCTATTCTGCTACCTTTATAATATGACTATAATATGATAATAATAAAGATCGATAAAAAAATATTCGAGAAAAATTTGACTTTCATGTAAATTCCCTCATTATCTGAAACTACTTACTCGACGAACGGTTCGGGCACGTTGAACCTCTTGCAGAGACACGCGCACGGCCGCCACTCCGTCGTGATCCTCGTCAACGGGCCGAACATCTTCATGCGCGCCGCCTCTCGCATCTCGGCGCTGCCGTGCGTCGCGCCGCTCCTCGGCGCCGGCGCCGGGACGACGGTCGTGTCCCCCTCCTCCTTCACGGACGCAGACACGAACCGGTCCTCCATCAGCGAGGACACGTCGAAGGTGGCGGCGCCCTTGCTGGGGGCGGAGGTACTCGCCGAGGGGCGGGGCCTGGACGTGGAGGGGCGGTCCAACGCCGGGCGGGACGGGGTCGGCGACTCTTGGACCTCTTCGCCGAGGTATCTGGCTCTCACCGAGGCATTCAGGCCGCCGCGCTCGACCTCTACTTCTTCTTTGACCTCCGCCGCGACAGGTTCGAAGCGGGACTTTTTCACCTTGAATTCGAATGAAATAGTATTAGTAGTGAGGTAATAGTGGTTTCATTTTAAATTTTTCCTTTGTTAAACACTCTTACAAGTGCGTCCGAAAGGCAGAGCCTTGTGTCGGCAAAGGTTGGTCAATTATCTTGGTTCCCGAATCTCTCTGGGGCGTCTCACCGATTTTCACAGTAGCGTTTTTGCTATTTCAAGTGTAGGGAAACCCAGAAATACGCATAATGCTACCGGATCGGTTGGTGCATTCAATCCCATATCCCACCCGAGGTATTACCATTAGTTACAAATTTGTAGAATTTTTCAAAGAAATAATAGTAAGTACCATTATTGTGTTCAATACAAATATAAATATAATAATTATAGTTCTTTATTTATCGGGGGTTGAAAAAATAGCGCATGCAACTCTAATGTAACAATTATTACATAATCTTCGCATAATATACTACTACTACTTTACTTTCTGTGTTTCAACCACCGGCGAACCATGGACGTAAGATGTCTATATACTGGTGTTTCTAATGTTGCGATATTGTTTCAGACAAACCTGTGGACAAGGCGTGGTAGTTCATCAATGGCCATGAGGGAGCGCTGGTTATCAAAAATTTCTATTAATTTTCATGATCACTCGTTCCATGGAACACGCTGTTGCCGATTCTGATGTTTTTGTAAAAGGATAGAGAATTCATCGGGACTGGATATGTGAGGTTATTGAAAACACCAAAACGCGCCAAATTTGTGTTTAACTTTATGCGTTATTTATTCCATGTAATTTGAAAATAATTTCTCAGTTGGAATAAATTTGCATTGTGTTTCTACTGATCTGGACCAGAATTCGCAACGACATGGCCACTTGGCAACACAGGACTGTCATCTCCACTGCAAGAGTGCCGGTACCTGGCGGATTTTTTGCAGTACTACTACGCCTACATCATCAAATTTTTCATCAAGTTGGCCATATCGGTCGTCTGATTTGCTGACAACCTCTTATATGGAGTAAACACACCAATATATAGCCACCTTACATGGAAGCTTTTGTTTGTAATTACATTAAAAAAATTACAGAAATTATTGTATTCACAAATCCATTGCCAGACAGTTGTTTTAACCATCTATAGGTCTCCTTAGTTACACTGGCTGGACTTGTGTGAAAAAATATTTTTATGTTCTTTCTGTTCCTTAACAAACAAAAGTATAAATCTAGTCCAGATGGTGTAAACCTCTGAGGTGCAACGCCATCTGTTGGGTGACGACCAAAGACTTCCAGACTCGGACTTGGAAACATAAAAAATCCACAAAATATGTTTCAAAACTTCAGCAGAAATATTAATTCCTTCAAACAAAAGGAACCACAAAATCCATAAGAATACAGGTTTGAATTCTTGTTTTAGCTGAATATATGTGAGAGAATGGCATAAAACAACAGATTAATGAATCTTGACCATCTTGTAAAAACCACAAAACAAACAAACATTTTATTCAAGAAATATTGATTTTGAAGGTGAAGATCAAATACCTTTGAAAGCTCCATGTGTTCTCTAAGCATTTTTTTTCAATGCAATCCATAGATCACTCAACAATAATAGAAAAACCAGTAAAAATTGTTCATTCTCACCTTATGTTTGCCACTGAAACTATGGGGAATGGTTGGAGGAGGGTAGAGTTTTTTGGGAAGCAAAGGAGCTTGAGATTTTTTGAACATGTCGAACAACAAGTCTCCATGGTTTTTAGGCCTTTTCTCACTGTCTTTTTCCTTTCTCATCTCAAAGTCGTAGTTACTCATGTCTTCTTTCATGTAAATATCATCATCTTCCTCCTCAAAGGCCCCCACTCCAAAAGCTTGACCCCCAATAGAGAATTTCTTATTGTTTTTGTCCCTCACCACAAGATTTGAATTTGTGAATAAGTTGACATGAGCCCTGTCCAAGCCCTGGTAGCCTAAGCCAAACGTGTTTGCCTTTGGATTTGCCAAAAACTCCTTGTAGATGTCTGGGATTATGTACTGCTTGTTTTCAATTTTCTCAGGTACTTTATAGGGCGTTGGCATTTGGCAGCCATACACTTTTGCATTTGTGGATCCAGTTTCTTCCACTTGGGTTTGGATTTTGTCGTGAATGCCTAAATTTTTCAACAACAGGTACCCAATGGTTTCGTTACCGCTTGTAAGGAGCGTTTCTAGGACTGGGATACCTGGAATTGGTCCATCTGAAAATACCTTACAACAATCAAATTAACAATAGATTTTAGTACTTGATTACAAAACACTACCTGTTTGCGTCTTTTCTTGGATGTCGAATAATCATCAGTAGCTCTGACCGTTTGAGGGGCTATCCCATACTCCCCAATATCTTCTTCATCCATGAAATCCAGAGGTTTCTGTACAACACCCTTGGCTTTGTCTTGGCGAGTACTCTTGAACTCACTGGGAGTCCATCCCTCGAGAGATCCAACAGTATTGAAGAATCCGGCAGAAAATCCTCCTGTGAATGCGCCATGAAATCTCCGTCTGCCTTGAGCATCTGTAGCGATTTGTTCCTCAACAGTAATGGGTCGTTTTTTCGGGAAAGCATCTGCAAATTGCGCGAAGACGTAAAACTACTTTCATAAATAAGTTTATGCTTTTACAAACCTTCATCGTAGGGGTCCAAGGGTTTCCCAAAGAAACAAAAATTTTCTTCTTCACTCTCAGACATTATAGTCTTTTGTGAGCAGAAATATACTCTGATATCTGTATGTACCTTATTACGTATTAAATATAGACATACTGCAAATTTGGGCGTCCAAGGGACATCAATTAACAAATAAATTGAATAATCCCGTGATATTTAATTTCTCTTCGTAAACTTTTTGTAAGAATATAGGTTAGATTCTTGAAATTTTGAAATATCAATTTTGACGTTTTGTGAGTGTCAACGTCAACGATCCCCAAACATCCCACTTTAGCATTTTTTTGACCGTGTCTAGAACCACGCTAACGTGGATCTTATTTCCAAATTTCCAACATTCCTTGAATATGGCTGATAACCACCGAAAGATCGGTGGTGATAACGAATTAAAAATTTGTACTACACCGCACCAGGAATTACCGTACAAGCCATGTACAAGCATGGTCAATAGGCGAAAATCGTCAACCGATAGATGGCGCTGCTAAATCCAAGATGGCTTCACTTTACGGTGAACAACAAATTTTGGCATTTTGAAGTAATGGTACAATTAGTTCATGTTTTGCATTCTTGAGACCTTGTTGAGTGAAAATTACTTTTTAAACGTCTCCAGTTGCTTTGTGTGCTGAGGTAGTTACATGTTTGGCTAGTATTACAGCCTTATTTTACTCGTGAGTGTTATAATTTGGACTAATTCACCAACCTACATTCCAGATCAAAATGTCTTATAGAATTGGAGCTACGTAATATTCTGGATTACGTGGAAAGCAGAACTAGACCGTTGAAAGAGGATGAAGCTGTTTTCAAAGCAGGGCATATCATTGCATAGGGAGTGGAAGAAAGTAACCATAAAAATAAGGAGCTTATGTTTGCGAACATTAGCTTTAGTAGAGCATCCGCATGAAATCAATATATTGCTGGCTGATGAGGAATGGAAATGCCAATGTTTCTGCAAAGCGGGTTTATCTGGGCTCTGCAAAGATATTGCAACCCTTATATTATTTTGTTATTGAGTAGGTAATGTCATTTCCTAAATATATAGAAGTAAAAGTTGATTATCAAGAAATTTTTGTATGTAATTAGCTTTTTGTGATAAATAAAGGATCAATATATCGAATTTAATAAAACATGTTACCGAATAGTGTTTCAACAAAATGTTTTATTTTTACTATTCAAATAAATCATGAGAAAAACCTGATTTTTGTTTTGCTACAAAACCTTTTTCTGTACTTTAACATTGTATAATTCAGTACTGAGTATTTTGAAGAAAACTTACAGAACATAAGGTTTCTTCAAAAGAAAAAGCTGAAGAAATAGGTTGGGTACTCCACTTCTAACGTGGAGATCAACAACCCTAACGCTGAACTGATATCACTCGACTAACTATTCAATTCTTTGACAAGGTTATCATTTCCAGAAGAAAATTAATAATATCGAGTGTTAGAGTAATTGATCTCACACCAAAGGTTCCAATCTTACCAATCATGAATGAATAATCCTTTTTGAAAAATATGTCTAACCAAGGAGATACAATTGGCAGTTATGCTACTAACTAATTGGGGGATAGTGTGAAAGGTTAAAAAACAGACTAGGGGCTATGATTTATTTACATAAATGTAATCATACTTTGCTTTAACTATATATTATTAAATATTATATTATAGTCTTGAAAATGGCTTCAAAGTGGGAACTGAAACGTCCACTAAACTTTATTTTCAGACGCTCTAGAAAGTGGAGGCTACTTACAAACATATTTTTAGTTATTGGTTTACTAATTTTCAATATATTTTTTTTCCTGAAACAAAGCTTTTTGTCGTTAATGGGGAATTTATGTAGTGAAATAGTACTAGTATTATATAATGAGCACTCTGACACCGAGCACATTTTTCTCGATTTTGTAGGAATACTTCAATGAATTCGCTACATTTTGGATTGTAAACCATAACAACACTTCATAATCATTTCACTATTCGCACTTCTGTACTGTATTAAGTTATAAATATTTCCAAAATAATAATTTTAAATCCAACACTCATAAGACTCCATAGAAATAATATTTGTTGTTCACCGTCCGGTTAGTTCAAAAAAAATATATAGATGGCGATCCCTTCGAAGTTTTAGCAAATTACGTGCAGTCGGCTATCAGCTCGTGGTCGTGGTCACAATTTTTCGATCGTGTGTAGTAGACTACTTATTCTCCTCGTTACGTAATATATATTATAATATATATTACCTAAAAACAAAATCTACAAAACCATTAATGTATAGCGCTCCCAACACAAAGGCATACCATGTGAGGCAGTATTAACACTGTATGGATGGATTCCGCAAAGATATTTCGTTAATTATATTAAATGGGAAATCGACGTGGTTGATCGAACACAAGGGATTGATCTACGCGAAACTAGCGTGGATTATTCAGGAGCGAAAGATCCATGTGAAACGTTAACGTCACCTTCATATAACGCATTTCGCGTGGTGGGATTCTGGAACCAAGATCCACGTTAGCGTGGTTCTAGACGCGTTCATTTTGTTTTGTGATTTCAAAATCTTTGAATCAGTGATACTAGGTTGGTAAACTTAAACTTGGGACCAATTGCACCGCTTGGTTTTAATTAACTATAGGTTTTATTGCTATGGATTTGCCAATCAGAGTCCTTCTTTAGTGATTAAACACAGCTTAGTTTGAACCTTCATACAGAGCGGTGCAATGGGGAAGATGACCCAAAGCTTTTAGTAGGTGGCACTGGTGGCAGCACGACTGCATGTGCCTAACGAGTGATTTTGCAGGTTATGTTTTATTTCTATTTCAATGAATATTTTCAAAAGATACTTAAGAATCATAAGGATGTTTCCTCCAACCGATAGATATGGATGTTTGTCTGTTCCAGAACTGAAAAGTTTGTTGAGGGAACGTGGTGGATCCCTCAAAGGAAAAAAAAAGATCTGATTGAAAGGTAAAAAATTCAAACTGATTACAGAGGTGTTTCGTTAAAAATCATCATAATAACCATCTACTAGCCCTGCTACGTTCTTTTGTAATATATTTCTTTTTCTTTTCAGGGCTACTTCCCACTGCTTTGTCAGTTTTGTTTCTTTTGGAAATAAATGCGTACCTACATTTTTACATTCGAATGCACTACATAAGACCATTATATGTCGATTTCAAATCTTTATATTCTTAACTATTGCGAAGAAGGGACGAAAAATAGTGATGTCAGCTTAAAAAGTAGAAAAAGTTTGTTTTGAATTGTTGTCATTTGATTTGAGAGGCTGTCAAAGGTGCATGCAGTGGTGGCGCTCCTAGTGGTAGAGTTTTGCAGCCGTCATCCCCATTGGCTCTTACTCTTGACTCAACGTTAAACTTGCTAGAAGCTGGAAAGAGTAATTTCGGTCAGAATTCAAATTGTCTTGAAATATGATTTTTCAACTGCAATTCTGTGTTGAAGCATTCTCAACTCAAAATAGTCGATAAATAAAATCAGTACACTACAAAAATTTATGAATGCCACAATAATTCCACCAAATTATATGATTTCAAGATGTTGGCATTTACCAAAGCAATAACCAGCCCCTGATGATTTTAATTTTTTTCTAATATCCCTAAAAAATCCACTTGTTAAACGTCAAACCTTGTAAGTTACACTACTTTTTTGGTGAATATCAAGCCGAGCATTGAATTATATCTCTTCCTTTGAGTAGTTCAAAAAAATAGAGAGGCCACCCCTATACTGGATGAGGACTTTCAAATAACCGAAAATTACATCTCCAAGTTGAAAAAAATTACTTCAGTAGCTTGAATAATTTTTATTTTATGTACTGAAGTAATAATAAAATATTAGAAATGGCAGTTTTCAGCTGGTAGATGCGATTTCCCTTAATTTGTGTTATGCATTTACCCACATTATGCGTTCACTAAATCTGCCTCAATAACACAAAATTAATCCAGACCTGATAAAGTTAAGCATTTATTGAATAGAATCATTATCATACATTATTCAAAGTTTCTTATGTTAAAGCAACCAGTAAATCAAAATTCTTTCGAAATTTAATGATACTATAGCCTTCAAAAAAAATTAAGAAGAATACTGAGTATGAGTAAAAACCAAAATAGATACGATATGATATCTATCAAAACTAACTAGAACAATTTATTTTCATTTCACATAATGCAAAATCAACTATATACATAATATCACAGAAGAATATCAAGTCAAAGGATTTTAGCAAGTACTGCTGCTCTTCTGTCAGTATTTTGAAACAAAGCCCTGATCAGCGATTTCAATTCATTTGGCTTGAATTGCATGGCAAGAGGCCCTTTTCCATCAGCCCATCGATCGTTTATGTCGAGCAGAGCGGCACCCAGGACAAAGTTCAATTCGCCGAGTTTATACCACGAAACCACATACAAACTGACCTCCTTGGGGTCGGTGAACAGTTTGGGGCCGCGGTTCAATATGATTTTGATAATCTCCATCAACTTGGAGGCGGAATCGGAGGAAATATCCTCATATTTGGTAACGGACGTTATGATGCAAAGACACAAACTGTTTAGTATTTTGCCGAGGGTATTGTTATAAAGAGGGTATGAAAGTACCTTCTGCCACACTGTCTTCAACAGTTCCTGCTGCCTGATACACTGCCTCACACTTTTCTCAGTCACAGGTTGCAGCTCCCCAAGACTCGACCCATCCAAACCACATCCATTCATTATATCGTTTATCTGTTTGATTTGTCCCTTCACGTAACCCGCAAAAGCCTCAGAAGCGATGACCTCCAACTGATGCGCCTCTCCCTTGAAGCCTGTTTTGCTCACGCCCAGGGTCGAAGGCAATTTCAGACAGTAGGTTTTGTTCCACTCTGTCAACTTATGACTAATGTACATACAATTGTTGTGAAATAGGGCAACTTGTTGGGGAATCGTTTGCAAAAGTTTCTTGTGAAATTCAGGCACAAATTCGCCATACATGTGTAATATATTCTGCAGGGTGACAAATAAGCGACCCCCACAAACATCAGAGGCACTTATAGCCTGCTCCATTATTTTCTCTGCCAAGTTTAGTAGCTCTAGGACGCTTTTTGATATCGCGCACTGCAGGAATTCTTCTCGGCTACTGGAGATAGGATTGTCAGGATCATAGGGCACTCCAACCTCAACTAAGTCATGCATGTCTTTCTTCATTATTTGTTGGGATGTATTCAAGTACTCCTGACACTTTTTGTTGATGAATAGGATATCAATATTGTTGGCGTAGTCAACAATGGAAACGGTGTCATCAACAAAAATTTTACAATCTCGCAGAGTGTTTTCCAATTCCTTGGTGTTTTCAATAACTGTCTTGTATTTCTGTAAACCTTCTACCGTTGCAGGAATAGTGTCTTCTAAGCAGCGTTTTATTAGTAACTCAGATAAATTATCTCGAATATCAATACCAATATATTCTAAAGTGGTGACGTCTTCTTTCAACTTGAAATTGAATTTCTCATTCAGAAATTCCAGCACTCTTTTCAAATTGGCAAAGACTTCCAAATAATTCGATTTCTTTGCATAGTCTACAATAGTTAGTTCGATGAAATGGAATGAAGCATTGTCACCTATTTTGATTTTCACCTTATTGTCCACTATAGGTACTAGAAACATATCCCACAATGACTTTGCAAAACTAGAAAGCGGATATGCTTCAGATGTATCATAAAAAAAGGCCAGGAGAGCTTTAGTCAAGTAGTCAGTGTCTTTTCCAATTTCTAAAGTAACAGTTTGCTCATTGTTTCTGATGATAACATGTTCCCTGAAGACAGTCCTTAGTTCCTCAAATAACATTTTTTTATTCGTTCTGATTTTCAACAAAAGAGAGTGTATTATATCCACACGTTCATCATCAGGTATTTCATTATCTATTTCTTCCAACTTGCATAACAACTTTGCACATGAAACATACTCTTTACTAGCAATAAGCAAATCGAACTCCTTCAGTTTTTCATTAATTTCACACAGTTTCAAAACAACATGAATAGAGAAATCTATAGTTTCTAGGGAATAAATATGGTCCTTCAGTTCTTCATTGGTCTTCTCCAGGTTTTTTTTGGTGGCGGTATCAGCATTTTTTTTCAACATTTTGATTTCTTCTTCAATCCCATAGGCTTTCTGTAACAGTTCTTTATTTTGTTTTGGTCGAAAGCTATATTTAACATAAACATCTTCAATGTACTGAACAATTTCGATTTTCAAGTTTTCCACTGTCAACTTCAATTCTGGAACTTTCTTGTTTATCTGCTCTAACTCAACTTCTTCTGCAGAGGATAATACATCTGCGAGAAAACTCATTTTGTAGTAAATGATATAAATAACAAAGTTAAGAGGGTAACTAAGGAGTAGGCTCTTGAAGTCAGCATTCACAAAACCTGCAGAACAAATACTGTCCGTTTTTTTGTTCTGATTTACTTTGATATGATAGTATTAAAAAAAACTCCGAATTTCAAACAAGATGCTAGTTTTGGAAGACAAAACATAACAACAAACAACACACAGCCGAACGGTAGAATGACATAACAAGAAACATAACCTAGAAAACTATTTTAATTTTGAATTTTCATCCAGATCACGTGATGACTGGGGACAAACCATATATATTGGACAAACCATAGAAGTGGGACAAACACCTCAGTTAAACCCGTTTAGACCATAGAAATCATATTATAGACAAAGAGTAGGAGTTCGTAGAACATATTATCTTTGTTATAGATATCTATTGTTTAGACCGCGGGCATGTGACGTCACACGCATCAGCCTGCTGGACAAACAAATCGTATTTCCAAAATTTAATAAGATTATCACTTGTGTGAATTTCACTTTGAGAAAAAAATGTCCTAGAATTCTCCACACATTGAAATTTGCAAATAGGAATTTGAGAATAAGCAAAACTAATAGATCGAAGTACAAAAAAAATATAATTTTAAGCTATTTATAGTCTTTATCACATCGTTAATTTCGAATATATTTATTATACATATTTGAAGCTGCTGCGAATGAAACATCCTCTTGAAAGCTTTTTATTTCCTGGTCACCGAATATATATATACCTTTCCAAACAAACATAGATTGATTAAAGGAAAAAAGCAACAAAAAGTGCAATAATAGCTATTATTGTAGACTATTGGAGAATTTCAGATTATTCACATTCATTTCAAACGTTATCCTAAACAATGAGGATCACAGAAATTTGACCCTCGAGAACAAAGGATAGACATTTAAGTGTCTCTACTGTATGACTATGGTATATTGGGGTTCAACTTAGGTTCAACCATGTAAAAAAAACAAACGAAAGTTTCTGGGGGCAGATGCGGCAAATGCCGCAATATTGATTCATTTGATATTTTTGACAATTAGCTGAAAAGCCTGATTATTAGCCATTCCAGATACTTGTTAAATGACAAAATGAACCAATACGGCGGTATCTGCTCCCAGAAACTTCTATTTGTTTTTCTTGAAAGAGTGTGATTCCATGTTTGAACTGGTGTTTGCTCCCCAGACATCACGTGATCTGGAATCCTTAATTTCTTATTCTCTCCCACCAATGTGTTACCTATTTACTTTCAATTAAAGCAAAAACTAGAGCCGTTCTCGATTTATATTGGTATCGCTCAAGCGATATTGCTTTATCTCTTTTATCCACACAACAGGATAATTAAACTACTATTCAGAAACGAATCCAGTGACATAGTCGGTAAAAGCCACGCTTTCTCAAAGTGCACCTCTTAAGAGCGTACTCAAATTTTCTATTGCATTTGATTCACTCATGTGAGTGATGTGTCAGTTTCAGTTCAGTCACAGCATAGGTAACAATTGTTACCCATGCCGTCTAAATCCTTAGACAATGCCCAATGCCTATGCTGCCATGCTGTGGTTCAGTCATATATACTGTCAATTGTCATAGACTGTCATTGTGAGGGTGGCAGATAGATGGCACTGATAGCAGAACTGTTGCTGGCAAATATAGGAGTGGGGAGTAGAGCTGGTTTCATACAGATCCGAAATCCGACAGCTTTCTGATTGGTCCTAATTTAAATTTAGACCAATCAGAAAGTTTTCGGATCGTCGTACCACAGTGTCGTGGTTTTGGTTTTGGCTCTACCTGAATCCACCTTAACGGAGAAAGAAAAGAAAAAGAATAGACGGCGGACATGTGACGTCACAAGACAACTGTCAATCAGCCTGCTGGACAAACAAACCGTACTTCCATAAGCAACAATGGTGATTTAATGAGATTATGATCGTAATTATGAAGAAATTACGGGTTTACCCTAATTTTGGGTATACCCTTAGTGTACACCTGACATATATAAATGTCTGTATATTGCAATCTATATTCATTATTCTTCCTGCTTGCAGGAAATTGTATGTTAAATGGCTGATATAAGTGATTATTTCAAAACCTTGTCTATGGATATCCAGAAGAGATATTTAGAGAAACTGAAGGGAAGTGATGGATGTGATCCTTATTCATTGAAATTTGGGGATTGTAGTAATGCTGTGCAAAAACTTTCCTGAAGTTTCATGACATGTATGACATTATTAACTATTTTGTATATGAGAGTGCATGCACAGAAGACTTCAAAGGCTATAAAAGTTTGGATTCATACAATATGTTTATATCTAAATGGATTAGAAGGATTGGAGTGAAGCTTGTGAAAAGAATACTGAAAATGTACTTTAATAAATAATAATTTTGAAAGAACAGCTTTAGGGTAATGTTATATAAGGCTCTACAAAATTATAAACCACGACCATCTTTTCATATGGCAATCCTGTAAAAAAAAGGCATTTAGATGAGTTATGCTTTAAACTTTCCTATATGAATGATTGAGTCTGCAAAGTTTCCCAGAGATGACGGATTTCACGATAACAATCCTGCAACTCGAAATCAATATCGGGACATAGGTGTTCACCAGAGTTTTGTGCAAGTTCCACTTCTTCAACTGGTTAATTTATATTCAGAGTTTGATTTTACTCATCAATAATATTCAAGCTTTGAACAGCTGGATCATTGACACAAAGAATCATCATCAATTTTATCCATATCAACTGGAATATTTGCGATCTCATTTTTATCACGCTGCTCCCTACGATACAATCTCTGAATACTTTGAACTGCATTGATATTTGTTTTTTAGCCAAGTAATTGATTCGGTACGCAGTCCATATTGTCAACATCTTTGAGTGCAGTTGGCTTGCCTGAAATGAAAAAAAAAAATATTATGTTGCCTATGTTTCCTAGATTCTTTGAAAATATCTCCTACAAAATGTTTCGAACACACACCGTTGCCCATTTCAACTTATAAGAAGTTAAATCTGCTCTTCTAGTTGCCTGAATCCACAATTCACATCTCTTTTCAGCAAGAGGATTAATCTTTTTTCTATTGTCGAAAATAGAAGGGAATCGATGGAATGAAACATTATGCCTGCCGCTATTACTTCCACATTTCACAATCGCACAAAACTGAGCCTTTATTGAGAAAAACGATTTTAAAATATGACATAAACACACACTTAGCATATGTTCCGAATATCGTTTTGGTTAACCAGAGTGGTTCTATCTCTTTCTCTTTGATCGACTCTGCCAATATTACAGAGTGAGAGAAAACACCGCTTCGGTTGACCGAAACGATATACGGAACATACCCTTAGCATAGGTAAATGGTTTGTTTGTCCAACAGGCTGGATTGACAACTGTCATTTACTGTCGTCTGTCAGATAGTGGATTGACTTATCACTTAACTTAAAGGGGTGTTGAGGTTAGGTTAGCTATCAGGTCGTTAGAAAGTCAAAATTATTAGCTAAATTTTTCCTACCTAACAGACAAACTTCATCATGCTTCCCACTTGTGTTCGATCTGCATGTAAAAAATCTATTTTACCCAAAGTGAGTAGTTAATTGATATTTTTGGTTATTTCAGATTGAAGGATTCAACGCCAAGGTTAAATTGAAGTCATTCCTGGAGAATATTTTCTAGAACGCTTTCAATATGGCAAAACGTTTAACGAGTTTAGTTAACGTAAAGAAATATATTATTTCAAATCTAAAATAGTACGTGAATATTCATAAGGTTGTTGATGAATTTTTAATTTTTTTTTTAGAAAACCTTAGGGCTGCTCTCCAAAAACAGCTTTGCCACAGAAGCTACATTCGAAACTAAGGTGAGAGATATGGATATCAAATAATTCGAAAACATGAATTAGCTTTTTGAACTGTCAATTTCTTTGAAAACTAATTCAACCAAAATCATCCAGTTGCTGTAGAAGGTAGAGAGAAACCATAACTTGTCACTTATATCGTTTTTAGAATAACAACCTGTTCCACACAAATGTTGAAAAAATTGATTATTAAAAATTGTTATGTAATACTATTATCAAATTCCAGCCATATCGGTTGCATAAACTTGAAGAATCCCCATCAACTAGTGTTAGCTTGACCAAAGAGGATGCCATTAAGTTTTATACCCAGTTACATACAATTCGGCGAATGGAAACTGCTGCTGGTAATATGTACAAGGACAAAATTATAAGAGGTTTCTGTCATCTTTATTCAGGCCAGGTAAAATTAAGTCAATATTCCCACTTTTGTTATTTTGACACCATAGATCAATCTGCAATAGATTTTACACTTTGACATTCCAGGAGGCAGTAGCTGTTGGTATAAAAGCCGCTCTAAGACCACATGACAGTGTTATAACTGCCTACAGGGCTCATGGTTGGACCTATCTTATGGGTGTTTCCCCTCTAGGAGTCCTAGCCGAGTTGTGCGGTAGACAAAGTGGTTGTGCTCGGGGTAAAGGAGGCTCTATGCACATGTACAGTGATAATTTTTATGGAGGAAACGGTATTGTTGGGGCTCAGGTAAAAATTGAACAGCAAACCTTGCATATTTTTCCATATAATTAAACTATTGATGGTATATATTGATAGGAATGACGGAAAGCATTACACAATAAGATTTATTTTTCAACATTTTGCCATATTTGCTCAAATCTATATTTACAGAGGTCACCATATGAAACAAAACAGACGAAATATCTGATTTCACGTTCTTTAAAGAAAATCGTTCGTACACGTAATTACATTGGTCAGGGGAGAGGTTTTTTGATACGATATTTATCACTGCAACTTGCAACTTCAACCCTCTAGGAAGGGTGGGACCAACCCTGACTATTTCAAATGGAATGAAGGGTCGAGTGATACCTCCTTGAAAAGGCCATTTAATCTTCTTTAAAATGACATCTCGTGCGTGAACTTCGGTCAGATGGTTTCTGGTTTCTCAGATAGGTATCTAGATGGTTTTCTGGTCCAATTATTTTCCTAACAAAATTCTAATTATGAAATGTGATACAAATCGTACGTAATTATTCACGCAGATGGTCAAAATAACGTAAGGGAACGAATTGTACAAGAATGCCGGCCGATAACACCAGACATTGTTACAGGCATTTAGTGGAAAATCAGAAACACAGCTTCATCATTGCAAATAAGTCGGTGGTGGTCATTATGAACAGCTGTGTAGTTACGTGTGTTTTGTATTACATTTCATCATTCGTATTTTGTTAGTCAAATTAGATTAGGAAATAAATCTGGAGGAAATCTGCCATATATCCCGAGTGTCACTGACAGTATTGGAAAACTCTTGGGGAAATATGACATAAAAACGGTTTTCAAGCCGACTAAGAAGATCCAACAAATTCTCAGGTCGGCTAAAGACAAAAGAGACCCACTGTCAGCGGCAGGGGTTTATCGCATACCGTGCACCTGTGGGAAGGTTTACATCGGTACCACGAAAAGATCCATGGGTACAAGGCTCAAAGAGCATCAAAGGAACTGCAGGCTGGGGCAAACCGTCAAATCGGCGGTGGCGGAACACGCATTGAGTGAGGGCGACCACAGGATTCTGTTCGAAAATGCAACACTGATTGCCCCCAACCAAGGTTACCATAGCCGACTGGTACGGGAGGCAATAGAGATCCAAAAACATGCGGACAATTTTAACAGAAAGGAAGAAGCGTTGACTCTAAACAGAATTTGGAATCCGATTCTGAAGAAATCAAGAAAAACTAATGAAATCACAGCAGTTAGTGCGGCAACTAATAATGATGATTATTCCCCGAACCCGACAGAAGTAAATAACACTCCAGACTACCTGCATCAATATAAATACGCCTTGAGAAATCGAACTCTTTAGTCATCGGAGATGAATAAGCCTCTGAAGAAGCTGGCCACTCGCGCTAGCGAAACTTCAGGAAGAAATTCCAAAGAACGACGGCCTTCAAGCTCGAAGAGAAGTAGTTTTACTAGATTAGGAAAACCATTACAAAATTACATACTTATATTGGAAACTATCTGACCGAATTTCACTAACGAGATGTCATTTGAAAGAGGATACATGCCCTTTTCAAAAAAGTATCGCTCGACCCTTCATTCCATTTGGGATAGTCAGGGTTGGTCCCACCCTTCCTAGAGGGTTAAAGTTACAGTGTTGAAAATCGTATCAAAAAACCTCCCCCTCGACCAATGTAATTACGTGTAGGCACGATTTTTTTTTTAAATGGACGTGGTTTCAGATATTTTGTCTGTTTCGTTTTGAATGGTGACCCCTGTATACTATACTATTTTGAAAGACACTTGGGCTAATTTGTCTTGACTATTTAACAAAATTAGGTAAAAATATAGAAAATGAACTCCACTAAAGGACTTTTTCTGAAATATACAGTAAATTGAGTAGTCCTTTCAGATACTTTCTTTATTAAAGAATTGATCTTCTGTGTCTCCAAATTCTTTATAAAATTGAATTGAAAATCATATTGTGAGGAAATGTATCGTTCAACAGTTTGTGGTTTGGTAATGTATCTACTGGTATCCATCAATCGACCATCGATTGTTTCACCTACTTGCTGTCATTCGATGTCTTATCGATCATTGAGAATGAGTGATAAAGAAGACTTTTTGCTACACCAGAAATTACCGAACAGGCATGGAGGGAGTAGAAAAAGTACAGTAAAGCAACTCGAGTATAAGGCCAATTACGTGCACCCGCGAATTTGTTCAACAACCAAAGCAATCTTGAACATCATATCAGACGCGGTTGATGCATTCGATGAAGGAAACCATACTAATCTTACCCTTTGTGATCTCAAACAAGCATTCGATTGTGTACCTTATAATATTTTATTAAAACAACTTTGTGGAGTTAGAGGGATACCCCTTAACCTGTTCACTTCCTACTTGAGTGAAAGGAAACAGATAGTTTATATCAACGGCAGAAAGTCTGAACTGAAATATATAAGCAGTGGTGTACCCCAAGAATCGGTCTTGGGGCCACTGCTCTTTATAATGTACATAAACGACCTGCAGTTTTCTCCTACTAAACAAATGTATCCTCTTTGCCAATGATACTACCATAATTTATTCTGATGAAGATTTGAATAAATCAGGAATACTTGACAAGCAAAGCATTGATGAGAAAAAGTGGTTTGACTCTAAAAAACTCAAAATAGGTAAATGGAGAAAAAACTCTCTCATTGTATCTTCGCATTCTGACATCACACAGGGTTTCGACGTGAAACTATTGGGTGTTTGCATCGATCATAAATTGTCATGGGCTAGTTACTTATGCAGAAAGTTGTTAAGCGTTATTTTCATGCTCCGCAGAATAAATTCAATAATTAACCACGAACCACTCAAGTTAGCATATTATTCACTTTTCCATACTCATCTCTCTTACTATGTGTTTTTATGGGGAGCATCATCTCAAGCCAAAAAATCTTCATTTTACAGAAGATAGCCATCCGAATTCGGTCAGGTGCTGACAGATGCGACTCCTGACGACATCTTCTCATGTCATTTACATTTCCATCTTACATCTACCATACCTAAGATGTCTAGAAGGATGGTGCTGGGACTGAGGCGATATTGTTTAGAATATTATGGCGACACTTTTCTGTCATTAGTGTCATTTTTACGTATCGTGGTGTGTTTCTCAATTTCATCGCTAGTTGACGCTAACTGGAAGTGCATAGTCAACCGATCGATCGACGAACTATATTCTTTGATTCGAGAAGTCAACAAAATGAGCAAAATCTAATGCCATACTCATAAAAAACAAAATCGAATGAAAGTAACACAATTATAGAGAATTTGGCCACTATTCTAAACAAATAATATAAGTTGTTGATCAGTCAGCGTCCAAAAGTTAAAGTATAGCCAGCCTTCAGGTCGGCCGTTTATACATTTCCTAGTAAATTTGTAACTCTTTTCGTTGCACACGCCATCTGAACTGATTTGATGTCGAAAAGCCATGATGCTTATTATCATAGTAGGCATGTGTCGCCACTTAGACCCCAAACTTTCCCAGGTATAAATCCCTACACCAGGGTTTCTAGACATCTTAACCATACCTTACTAGAAATCCATAACAAAAAAAATTACTCTGCAAAAATTCAAATTGTCATAACTACGCAATGCGACACATTATCCTATTGAGATGTCAACGTTTTGGATTGAATAAGTCAAAAATGAATTCGATAGACATCAGTATGTACAATAAACTGCCCGAGTATTTGAAAGTGCTTCGACTACACGCCTTCAGATTAAAATTAAAAACGTTTTTTCGAAATCACCGTTTCTATTCCTCGGAAGAATACTATGAGCATGCATTTTCGGAGACATTGGATACGTCGAAAGAAACAAGTTGACCTTGACACCGGTTTCCTCATGTCTTTTTTATTATTGTGTAAAAGCATATTATTTTATATTTTTAGATTTTATCGGTGTATGTTAATTGACGTAAGCCTGGTTAACGGAAACGAACAATTTTAGAACAATTTTTGGGGTGCAAATGTCTTACTAAAAACAAAATTTGACAAACGTTGATATGTTCTAAAATGAAGTGAGGAAATTCTTAATTGAGAAGTACTGCTACACTTCAGAGGAGTTAGTGAATAGTGACGGTAGTTTTATCTGAATTGAATGTGTTTATCCGTAAATTGTCGATTTTACTTTTAGATAATACCACGGTAAAAATAATAATGATAATAGAAATACAAAACAAAAAATTTATATATATATGTATATATATATATATATATATATAAGGTGGAAACGGAACGGAACAGTAATGATATATCATTATTATAATTACGGCAGGTGCCGCTGGGCGTTGGCGTCGCATTGGCGGCCAAATACTCTGGCACAGACGGCGTGTGCGTGGCCTTGTACGGCGACGGCGCCGCCAACCAGGGCCAGGTGTTTGAGGCGTACAACATGGCGAAGCTGTGGGACGTGCCGTGCATCTTCGTGTGCGAGAACAACGGCTACGGCATGGGCACGAGCGCGGACCGCGCCGCCGCCAGCACCAACTTCTACTCGCGCGGCGACTACGTGCCCGGCATCTGGGTCGATGGCATGGACGTCCTCGCTGTCAGGGAGTGTTTCCGATACGCCGTCGACTACGCCGCCAAAGGCCGGGGGCCTCTCGTCGTCGAGGCCGCCACCTACAGGTAAGTCTGTTCGTTCCCACTGAACATTATTATGTAAAATGTAACCGTTACGTCACAATGTTAAATGTATGTTACATTGTAGTGATATGATTTTAACATGTATGTTATAAAGATGTTATATATAATACAGTATATTGAACGTAATGCAACAGTCAAATTACAACGTTATATATGTTACATTCTAACATACATTTAATTTTAACACGTATATTATAAAGATTATATATATAATATAGAGGATTGACCGTGTAGGACACATAATCATATAAGGGCTGCTTTAAAGTTCGCAAGCCTAGAAAGTATTGCAGCAATTTTTCTTGTGCACATGCGATCAGCTGTTGCAATGATTATTGCCGGTGCAATTCTAGTGATAATTTTGGTTACTACCGACAGTAACAACTCCATTGAATGTTACTAGATAGTCAACCTACGGTTTCATAAAAAAGAATAAAACCTCCCCCACCATCTCCTTTCCTTTCTCAAGAGTAAAGCACATCAGGAAATCATAACACTGATGTGTGCTAATTCAATATCGGTTAAGTCCATTTTACTTATATAATTCGAAGATGTAGGTACAATTTCAAATTATTATTTTCTGTTAACCTATGGAATTATTAGGGCTGATTGTATATGTATATTTCCAAACGATCAATCAACATTCCTACTAATCCCATAGTATTCAATAATAAATTGATAAAATACACAGAAACAACTAAATTTTTAGGTTTATATATCGATGAGAGATTGTCATGGCGAAAACATATTGAAAGAATTAGAATGAAAATATCTTCAGCCTAATATATTCACAATTGCATTATCTCATCTCCATTTGGGGGACAGCAAGTAATCTATTATCAAACCTTTGAAAACTTTACAAAACAAAACAATTAAATGTATTTATAAATTACCTTATCTAGAATCAACAATAAATTTATACAAACCGCACAATTTATGGTAGACTTAGATTAGGCTCTCCAAATAAACTCAAAATTAGCTGTTTCATCCATTCTATTAAAAATAATAGTAAAAAGTCAGATATTATTTACACTTTCAAATTGCTGATAGTCGCATAATTACTCCGGACAAGACGAACGAAAATTACTAGCAACAAATAAAACACAATCAGATTTTGGAAAAAAGTTCAATTCACCATGATGGCATTATATTATATAACTCAGAGATTCCAGAAACAATTAAAGCATTTCGCTCAACAATGAAATTTAAGCACAACCGGAATACGAACAATTTTTAATCAGCTAATGTACAATATATTTTGCATGTAGTCAACAGTTATATGTTTTTTTTTACCTCCATTGGTATTCATCAGTTTTGAAAGCCATTTCATTTTGACTGCTTACAAATATTTAATTTCGTTAAATGTATGAATTTTTTCTTTTTTCCTTTATACTTGTAAAAATTTCATTAATTGACTATGTACTTGTGCGTTTTAGTCCCTATTCATAAACATGTAATGTTTCGTGGGATAATAGAATTAAATTGAATTGACGACAGAACATTCTTGACAAAAAGGATTCATATTTCCAAGTGTAAAGCAGACCTAAAATAATAATTAGAGGAGCACATTGTGGAAGGTCGCAGCTCTCTCTGCTAGTAGACTGAAGACGATTCTTTTTTGCTGCGGTCATTTGTTACGGCTTCACCGTTCGATTTGTCCTCTGTGAGGGGTCTCCTCTACTAGGTGTAGTAGGAGTTCGAGTCTTTGGTCGTCATCCAGCAGATGGCGTCCCGCCTTAGAGGGTTACACCACCTACATCAGATTCAGACTGTTTTATAAGGAACAGACCGTTGGGAATGTTTTGTGTAAGGTGGCTATATACTGGTGTGTTTACTCCATATAAGAGGTTGTCAGCAAATCAGACGACCGATATGGCCAACTTGATGAAAAATTTGATGATGTAGGCGTAGTAGTACTGCAAAAAATCCGCCAGGTAACGACACTCTTGCAGGGGAGATGACAGTCCTGTGTTGCCAACTGGCCATGTCGTTGCGAATTCTGGTCCAGATCAGTAGAAACACAATGTAAATTTATTCCAACTGAGAAATTATTTTCAAACTACATGGAATAAAAAACGCATAAAGTTGAACACAAATTTGGCGCGTTTTGGTGTTTTCAATAACCCCACACATCCAGTCCCGATAAATTCTCTATCCTTTTACAAAAACATCAGAATTGGCAACAGCGTGTTCCATGGATCGAGTGATCACGAAAATTAATAGAAATTTTCGATAACCAGCGCTCCGTCATGGCCACTGATGAACTACCACGCCTTGTCCACAGGTTCGTCTGAAACAATGTCGCAACATTAGAAACACCAGTATATAGAAATCTTAGTTTTGTGTTTGCAATAGCAAGTCCGAGTGTCACTGAGGAGACCTACGGCGGGTCGAAACATCTGTATGGCATTGGGTTTGCATTGAACTCATAGTTTAGGTAATTCTTGTTGAATGTAAAATAGTGTATACTATGAGCTTTCAAGTACACATATACGTATACAATGAAAATAAATACTTTTTTGAAACTCGTGATAATTATAAAAATGACTGAACGTTTGTTCAGGTACTCTGGCCATTCCATGTCTGATCCAGGCACCAGTTACCGAACCAGAGACGAGATTCAAGAGGTTCGACAGACCAGGGATCCCATTACTTCGTTCAAAGAAAAAATTATATCTTCCAATTTGGCGACTCCAGAAGAAATTAAGGTAATCAAACAACTGCTGATTTATCACATTGGATTACGTGCTTGAACAAAAACTCAATTGTTTAAGGGGGTTTACGTTTTTTTTATAATGATTTTATTGGTTTATTCGTTTCAGAAAATCGATGGAGAAATCAGAGCTGCCGTGGACGAAGCCACAAAGAAATCTGTGTCAGATAAAGAAATCGGATTGGACGAACTGCCCGCTGATATTTATGCCAAAAATTTGGAGGGGCCCATCCGAAACGTCGACGTTTTCACTCCTCTGACGCACAAAAGAATCGGACCGGCAGTCAATGCGAGTTAGTCGAGTAATTTGGGATTGAATTGTGCATTTCATCGAGAATATTGTGGAGATTTAACAAAGTGAGACGTTGACCTTATCATGTAAGGAATCACGGGATACTGTCACTGTTATTGCAAAACATTTTTTCACTGATTTTTTTATCCTTGAAGTTTTAGATTATATTAACGTACACTTAGTGACTCGAGAATTTATTTATAACACATAGTATCTACACTCGATTCATCAATTTATGAAGTTTCTTCAATGATTAGGTTATGTGATAACGTCAATTGTCAGTATTATGTGCGCATACATCTTTTGAATTTTATTTTTACCCCAAAACCTATATGTTGAATATTTCATGTAAATAATTTAATTTATGCCCAGAAACGCTGTATACAATAATGTAATATACATTTCCTCTTATTCATCTCTCGCCCATTTCATGAGACAAAATTTTGTGTTTTCATTATTTTTCTCTCGATACAGTGCAGATTTGAGGAATTATTCTTTGACTTTCTTGTACGAATCAAAAAATAAAATTACGCTATAAGGTAGACACGATTAAATTTCCACAAAATTTATTGTCTTCGCGACATGTTTCGATACACTATCTTTATCAAGCGAATGTATTTAAACACTAAATTATTCTTTGTTAAAAGTTCCTTAAATACATCAGGGCCTACTCTAATTATCTCTAATTTCTATCGAAGTCATGGCCTTCCTCCTGTTTTGGAGGAAGGCCATGACTTCGATAAAAATTTCGAAATTCTGCACGTTGAAAATAAGGGCATTATACTTAATTATTTAGAAATTTTGGAAATCAATAAATAAAAAAAATTCAAATTGTTGTGCTAAATGATCAATTGGATCTCAATAGTTCCCCTTTGTTGAACTTATTCAATTAATAAGTAGTAACTATGTTCCGATATCATAATCATTATCAGTTGTAATTCTAGGAATCAGTATCAGTGGTATAATTTCAGGAATCAACATCAGTTAATAAGCTTAGGAATCATCATCGGTGTCAGTTGTATTATTCTAGGAATCAGAGATAATTAGAGTAGGCCCTGATGTATTTAAGGAACTTTCAACAAAGAATAATTTAGTGTTTAAATACATTCGATTGATAAAGATACAGTGTATCGAAACATGTCGCGAAGGCAATAAATTTTGTGGAAATTTAATCGTGTCTACCTCATAGCGTAATAACTATGGATTTCCATCAAGTAAAGGCCACCTCAATCCAAAACAAAAAATAAAAATTGCAACTACTATAAAAGAAGTAAAATCATAAACATTTTACGAACACTCTTCTGTTGATAGTCATTCAAAAACGAAAAGAAAAGGAGGAGTCATCTGAAACGTTTGCACCCCTGCCTATATGGCACGACGGGCACTGAGTAACATAGAAATAAGTTTTTTTGACCAATTTGGAAAAAATAGATAGCATACATAGAAAATACCTACACAATAAAGGGAGCTATTTGTAAAAAAAATCTCACCAGGATAATGTTTAATTAATATCAAATCATTTTTTATATAATGCTATCATTTGATTCAACTTTCGTATGCTTGGTATACAAATTGAACAATAAAAAAATATTTCTATGCAAGCATGTGCCCGTCGTTATTCAATTTTATTTTGCGATTATTCATCACATAACAATGAAAGGGTCCCTTATACTTATTAGCTGGCCGCACAGCTAGCTTTTGATTTTCAGATATCACAAGAAACATCAACTGCAACATGTAGCTAATTAACAGTTTGGGTGTTCATAAAAGTGATAAGAACTTCAACTGATTCAAACTTTTCATAAGACTCCAAACTTTTTTTTCAAATACGGACCTGTATTTTTCCATACGAATTCTGAGGCTTCTTTTAATTCTGTTCATCAATTCATAGTACTTCATCTTTTTCTCGACGTGTTTTTACTAATTAATAAACCTGTTTGCAAATAAGATGATTCAAATTACCATAGTATTGGCTACATTTTTGTGAAATCAAATAATTTCAATTGGACTTGGCGGAATTCCTGAATTTCATAGAAATATTTATGTAGCCAGTATATTTGATGCAATGATAATTTGAATCATCTTCGCAAATATTTACAAAAACGTCGAGAAAAAGATGAAGTTATGAGAATTGATAAAGGCAGAATTGAAAGAAGCATATTTGTATTGAAAAATACAGGTCCGTATTTGAATAAAATAGCCAAGCGTAGCCCTAAGCAAAGGAAACGTCGTATATAAAATATAATTAGTGCATGTTGTAGCCTTCATGAAGTTTCTCTACATTTTCTTCATATATATTTTGTTTTTTATAAAGTTACCAGAGTAGCAAAATCAACGATTTAAATTTTTATCTAATAACTAAAAAACTGCAAACGATAGTCTGTATTTCTCGACATGAATTCATTGTTTTATAGAAAACACAACTTTTGTCTATTTTATAAAAATCTCAAGCACTGCCGCACCCAGGAGGAAACATGACCCCCCCCCAAACTTCGAAAAGCATGTTACTTTTAATTGATATTTTGACTAAAATCAACGTTCTTATTATTATTTTTTATTTATTTCATTACATTTGAAATCATATAATCAATAACCCAGCCAACACATTTGTGACATGACATCCCTGCGATGTCTCTATCAAGTAACACTGAGACATTACTTTTGTTAGGTCGCTGCGATGTACACATTTGGCATGTAACTATTGCGATATCGATTTGATATCGCTCTTATGATGTCCAGTAGATGTCGCTCTTATGATGTCCAGTGTATATAATTCTGGTAATATCCATGAAATATCAATGATACAGAATACAGGTCTGCCAATATTTCTGGATAGATTTCAGAATATATCCCACATATTAAAGGCAGAAAGTACATCGCAGATTGATAGCGAAGTCGCAATTTCGTCATAAAACTTGTCGCAGTTGTGTCACAGGCGATGTCGCCTGAGTGTGACATTGCGACATGTGAGCGACGTAAATGCAAGTTCCCTGCGACATGTGAGCGAGGTAAATGCAAGTTCCCTGCGACAAGTTTTGGGACGTCACACGCCTCGTCGTGATATCGCAGGGACGTCTCTGCGATGTAACTGTGTTGGCTGGGAATACAATATATTTGGTAGCACTTCATTGGAACAGCATGAACAATCGAAAAGTATTTTTGTACTAGCAGATCACTATATTCTCGCACAATAACCCCTTTGAAAATAAATGTTTTAGATATTTTTGGGGTGTAGTACTACTGTAGAAACTTCTAGAGATCGATTACCCTAACACCAAACAGATATTTTTTGCACTCGACGCGCGTTTCGCTAACAAGGTGTGCATCTTCAGGAGAAGAAAATTGATTGAGAATTGTACGTTTTCTGTCTCAACTCCGATATTTTACTCTGTATTGTTTCATGTTAGGTCAGTTCAGTGTTGAGTGTTGGTGAAGCAAATACGCTTTTGATTCTGCATTATTGTCGTTCGGCGTCGCATTGATTTTGAGATATCGCGGTGCTTTGATTAAACATTTGTACAAAATTATAACCACATAATCAAGAATTAAACTAAAATTTGATCATTTCCTGTCATCAAAATGAATTTTATATTGTTGAAAAAAATTAATCAACAAGAAACTTCAATTTTGCTAGTTATAGCATACTGTCATAATTCTAAAGTTTCCATTATAATTCATCATTCGTAGAAATGAATCAATTCTGTGGAAAGAAGATAATTCTAAATTTGTGTGCGGTATTATAACGATTTGGATGCAGATATTAATGAAACTGCTCAACACATTATATTTTTGAGATATAAAAAGTTGTAATGTGTTGTATGAGTTATTCAATGTGTGTGTCTATATTCTTTTTCAGATAAAAAGTTTTCTACTGATATACCAATTAGGTACAATGATGTACCTAACATATTCCCCAATCAGCAAAGTAGGCCAGAGCTAAATGGTAAAGGGTCAAAAGTAGGTCTGAAAAGTTCAGTTCAATGTTTTGATCTGGGTTAATTCGTTGTGCATTGCCGGTATAAATATGATGAATACATCGCACTTATCTCATTAAACAGCTGCAGTTCTTGAATGCAAGACAGCGTCTATTGAAATTTAAATTGTTAATTGAATATCTTTTATGATGAAGTGGTGCACAAGAGTTCATCTTTTCGTCATAGTCATCCTTGTTTTTCGATGTGTATTTTCCCTGCCTGTACGAAAACCTGATACGGTAAGTACATAAATATAAGAGAAACTTTCAAAATTCTTTAATACTTGTTAGACATAGGTATGGATGATATCACCTATTATGAGACCAAATAATCATGTTTTGACTAATTTTTATCGCAACCATGCATAAAGTAGAGTTTGATAAACAAAGTACCAATTCTCGGTAGTGTAGTGGTTAGCATATCTGCCTGTCAAGCGGAAGGCCGGGGTTCGAATCCTCGCCGGGCCACCGTGCTGGGTAATCGCACGTTAAAAGGTAAGGCCTCGTTGATCCATTGCTCGCACAAGTTTCGACTTCTGAGGGTTGACGTTCGTCAGCTGGTTAACGAAAACGAACAATTTAAGAACAATAAAAATATCTTGGGACAGCAATGATACTTTTCACAAATTGAGTTCAAGGATGAATTCACAAAGAACACGTTTAATCTGTCCATCACAATTTAAAAAAGCAGTGATCAAGCCCATTTTCAAATCCGGATCAAAAAAGTCTTTGAAAAATTATAGACCAGTGTCAATAATATCGAATTTCTCTAAAATATTCGAAAAAGGTTTACATTCAAGAATATCTTCCTATCTCTCAAAAAAGATTCAATCAATAACAGACAATATGGATTTCAAAAAAACAAATCAACCCAGGACGCTATAGCTTACGTAACTTCAGAAATAACGAAGAAACTGGATAGCGGAAAAAATCAATTTGTGTTTTCTTGGACTTAGCTAAGGCGTTGGACACTGTGAGTCATCCACAAATGTTGAACGTCTTAGAAGATATAGGATTGAGAGGCATAGCATGGAAATTAATAGAGAGCTATATAACAGATCGAAAACAACAAGTGAAAATTAACAGTAATATGAGTACTGATAGAACAATAGAATTTGGAGTACCTCAGGGTACAGTATTGGGCCCACTTTTATTTGTTATTTATATTAATGATCTTTTGAATATAGATATTTCTGGAGAAGTAGTAAGTTTTGCAGATGATACTGCAATAGTATGGGAATCTGAAAATTGGGAAAGTGTGAGAGATATAGTGCAAATAGATATGAAGAAAATGAAGAATTGGTTCTCATACAAATTTCTTAATTACTATAAATTTCGAGAAAACTTTTTACTTACCCTTCTCTTGCTATGAAAACGCTCAGCCCCCCTACAGTGCCCTTCAAATCGATGAAGACCTGGAAATAAAACAAAAAGATTCGATCAAATACCTAGGAGTATTTATTGATAAACACTTAAGATGGAATACACACTTAAAAAAACTCTCTAATACACTGAGAAGTTTAATTTAGGGCCAGTTGCACCGCTTCAACTCAGCAGAGATATGAAGCTTGGCTCAATCGTTAAGGAACAAGGAAGCTGATTGGCAAATTCATAGCAACAAAGCCTGGCTCAGATAAAGCACAGCTTAAGAAAAGCGGTGCAACTGGCCGTTAAAGATTCAAATATCTCTCAAGATTTCTAGAAGAAAAACAATTGAAAATGGTTTATCACGCATTAGTGGAATCCAGATTGATGTATGGTATTATAGAATGGGAAAGTGCGCTCAAAGAACACATCAGAGGTATCGAAACTCTGGAGAAAATATTCATCAAAATAATATTGAGAAAACCGAGACAGTACTCGTCGGATATTTTGTTTCAGGAGGCAAAACTCCTTGATATTCGCCAAAATTACTACTTCGTGACAACGTTATTTGAATTCAAACGTAGAACAAATTTATATATATATATATATATATATATGATCACACTTACTATACTAGGAAACTAGACAATTATTATAGAACTCCTCTTGCATTGAAAACTATTGGGCAGCGCAGTTATTCTTATTTGGCTCCACGATTTTTGAATTTTCTACCACCTGAAATAAGAGATATCAGACAATTTAATTTATTCAAGAAAAAATTAAAAGCTCACCTGCTTAATTCAAATAGACACGAAATTCATAAATTGTTTTGAGAGCCTATTAAAAGTTTTGTATATGAATATATTAGTATATATGTGTGTATAAGTGTATGTATATCTGGTTCATATTTGTGTTGTTCATTATGCCCTATTCAAATTTTTCGTAACAAAGACGTTTTCTCCACAGACTTTGTGGATACAAATTTGTTCGCGTGAATATGTTAATGAAAACTGAAAGATAATTTATACACTGAAAATTGTCTGTTCCTATTCGTGATATTTATTGTACTCCCATGTATGGAATTGATATTTTACTATTGTTTCTCCTGCATATTTTTGTGAATAAATATTATTATTATAACCAAAAGTTTTCTGATTACAACAAATAGGGGCTTTCAAGATGGGTTATCAACATTGGTAATCGAAACTTCATTTCTGAAGAGGCGTTACAGAATTTGCTGTAGCAAAATAGATGTTCATGCTCCAAGGACAACGATTATATCAATACCTATAAAGCATACACACCTATTCGCATCCGTGTTGCATACAAAATTTATAGTTTGCTTGAATGTAGTTGACAATGTTCCATATGCTGCTAATAATAAAAAGGAGGGAGAATACCTACTTATATAAAATACAACTCGAATAAGTTAATCCAAACAAAAAACATTGAAATGGATTTATGGTAAAAAAAAAGTTTTTTGATTGATCAGAGAAAATAAGACAGAAAATATTGATATATTGAATATGAAATCAGTCGATGTTGGATGTTGGAACCAAGTTTCAAGTTGGGTATATACTCAGGACTTTTCGATCGCTGGTAGGTATCCGCAATAGTCCTCGGGTGACGACTTTTTCCCCCCTTTTTATTCTCAGCAACAGGTTTCAATAGATTTCGAATGAAATATCTGCATAATTGTTTTGAGAAAATATTCACAATTCTTTATTCGAGAAAGAAGATATGAGGCAAATGATAACATTCTATATGTGAATGGGATCTTAAAGACTAAGGACCAATTTTTACATCTCTGTCCTCTGTTCCAGTCCTAGTATGTTTCAGTTTTAATCTCAATAACAAGTTGATTGTGTATCTTCCCATAAAACTATCTATACAACCGTTTCAATTTTTATTTTTGTCTGAATCCTAAAAAATGTGATCTCCCAAATTTCAACTTTTAAGATAAGTGCGCATGATCACTGTTTCCATATGAAGTTTGAATTTCCAAAATATTATCCTGTCAAATTTTGTTTTCACAAAAGTTTATGGAGGCAGATGCTGCGATATGAACTCATTTGACATTTTCGACAAGTATCTGAATCTGAAATGTCCTATGAGCAAAAGTTAGGTTAAATTTCTCATAATTATAATTATCATCTGTCAATTTTCTCAAGTTGTATATAAATGATACCTAATTTTTCAAGACAAAGACTGGGACTAATATAACGACAATGATTCGGATATTGACTAGGATGTATGAATTGGGCAGTGTTAGAAAACTGAACTCCGCAACAAACTCAAGAGTTTGTGTACATTTTTTCCTTCATCTAAGTAAATAAGAGGCTTTTTTAAATTTTTTGTTGTATCCCTACCCCAATGAAATTTGACTCATTATCGCACTAAAACAAAACACGAAGAACTTTCATGAACTAATAATTTGAGATATAATTATTTTGCAGGCGATAGAAACCATGAATCAGGTCCCTCAATGGCACTGCATGCGCTACAGAAAGTTCGAGTTAGTGCGAAGGTGTAGAGGCTACAAAAGCAGTATTCGGCGATCCTGACCTCAGAACTTCTTCGCCGTATATATTTGATCTCAATCATTAGAATAAGTAACTTATGTAGAAATTAAGATGTGGTGTTTTGAAACGTAGACAACTCGATTATTTAATTTCACTAATGTTACTCGATGAAAACAATTTGTGAGAATTGGCGCCCTCATGAATCATTACATCATTTAATATAAACTTTTGTTGTACATATATCTATTCATATATTATAAAATCGTGTGTTAGTTACATCACTTATAACTCAAGAACGGCTGAACTGATTTGGCTGAATATTTCCCTCATATATAAAATGTTCCATAAGAGCAATGCAATTATCGAAAACTCGTAGCGGTAACTGCATTGTATCAAGTCACCATAAAAACACATTTGAAACCGTATCGCTAGACGTCAGTAAACAACACAAATAAATGTCAGATAGACTTCAAAAATAGAAAAACATTTCGCGTTTAGGTGAGTACTCCATACAATCTATAGAGGAAAGTATAAATGAACAAAAAATAACATTTCCTTGAGAATTTCTTTATTCGTGAAATATTCCAATGAATTACATTCGTGCATAAAAATGACCAGATAATTTCGCATTCAAGCGTGATATCTTATACAAATTGCATTCGGTTATTTTCATATTTTGTAAAGGGGCCAAAATATGAAAATGAACTCTTGCAATTTATAGATACCACGCTTTCTTGCAAAATTATCGGTAATTTTTATGCACTCGTGCAATTATAACCGAAAATTGTTGGGTAGGTAGCTTAGAAACAGGAGACGGACATAGCATACGTTTTTCTCGTTTTACTGTGTTTCCGGAAATTCCACCCTTAAGGAGGTAAAAACGGGCGCCAAATTTGAATGGAACAACCTGATATGCCTTGGTCCAATCTATCTCAAATTCTTCAACAGAATAACGTGTTTTGTATTTTATTTAAATTAATCGCTTAACGGGGTTGAAAAGGAATAGAATGTTATTTTAGGGTTTAACCAACGCACAGCCTGAACCACACTGATCGAAGAGAACTGAAAATTAGCGGGGTGTTCTTTGTATGACGTAGACATCCGATAAGAAATGGTTTTCCGGAATTCCACCCTTAAGAGGGTGAAAAATCGAGGTCAGCTTGTTGGGACAACGTACTTCTATCTACTTCGAATTTTGCAGAAATATTCTTCAACAGATTTGATCTAAGACGTGTTTTGTATTTTCTTGAAATCCATATTTTCAATCTCGGAATTGATTTTCCACTAAAAAAACTGTTGAAACTCGGTGTACAAAAATTGGCTTTAATCAAAACATAAATAAAACGGAATAGCAATTGATATGATGAAGTTATTGTGAATTAGCAATATATTGATTTCAGAAAATCTATTAAGGTTGACGTATGCGACTATGCACTAGATAATAACGAATCTGTTCTATCTTCTGAATGACAAAAGTTTTTTGTTGACGGGGTAGCTTAGTTTATCAGCGGAGCTGAACGCAGTGTTGCCGATTATAATTTTATGTTGTTAGATCTCATTAATATTTTCATAGGAACATTTCTTGGAGAGAAAATGTACTTATTTCAGATCACGAAAATCCTCCGGGATCCCGTACCCCGGGATTACCATCCCTACTAACGGGGTAAAAGACGGGGTTTACAATATTTTCGACAGAAGGCAAAGCTGTGATGAACGAGATAAAACTTAGTTCTAAGAACTAAATACAATTGCATCACAAAAATAATTAACGCCTAAGGAAGAGGGAACGGGTCAGATTGTTATTAAAATAAAAAATACTGATATTTAAAATGAAACTTTAAGAATGTAAAGTAAAATTTATTTTCTTACAATTTGATTTACACAATAATTGAATAAAGGGGGAATCAGTACAAAATTGTATAAAATAATGAAAACTTCTCCTCTCACTTTAAATTCAATATTTTCTGATAATATGTCGGATCAATTAGCCTGTACACCAATCCACCAACATCACCTCGAAACTCGATTAGTCAAACCAGTTATATAAATAAAACTTTAGGAAATTAAAATAAATAATCTCTTGTACACAGCACATTCATAAAGTCATATCATATCCAATTTCACAGGCTCAGGCATACCGAAAAACAAACACTCGGTTTTTGAAAACATTTGGGGGGCTATCATCGAATTAGTTGGAATATTATACCTAACATTCACTTAATTTTGCAGATGAATCGTAGACTAGCTGTCAATCATGATCAAAGTCGTAATGATCAAAGTCCTATCACAAAACGACTATTATTTACAAAAGATTGAACAAAAAGTATTTTCAATCTATCTCTTTCATTTTTTCGAGGGAAAGTAAGGAAAACAATTTTCTTTTTTTTGATTCAATACAAATTTAGAAAAATATGGATATTGATAAAGATCAGAAGGAATGCAGTTTCTGTTGAGACTTCAAATTTGTCCTTTGTACCAGTAGGGAAAATTGCAATTCAACTTAAAAAAATGTTCACAATAGAGATACAGCTGCCACCTGTATGAACTATTTGTTGAGAAAAATGTAAAAAACTGTTTTTTTTTAATTTAATATTGTACGCAAGTGTATTTTCTCTGTGTCTTATGCAATTTGGAAGGTAAAACATTTCGAAAATTAAATGTTATTATAATAAATTATCTGATTTATTCAAAGAACACACGGCATATACACTGGCTTGTACCAATAATTTTTTGGGGCACGCAATTTTATTTAATTATGAAAAAAATTGACACGTTTTGCGGGAATTATAAACCCGTCTACTGTTCTACTGCGAGAGAAAGAGAAATTTGTTCTCCTCACTTTGATGATCTGCTTTGAATTTGTAGTCACAAATTCCCCTGCCTCCCAAGCTTTTGAAACTTAAATAGACAAATACTATCCAGAAACATTGGCGAACATATGTGAAAATAACAAATCTGATTCAGAAATTATGCAGTACACTCAAATCCAAAAAACTGAAACTAACTTTCTGATTGGTCTGTAGTCTGTACATATACACATATCACCTCTTAGTCAATCCAAGAGTAAACTCAATAAATATTCCTCCGCCCGAGTTTCAATTTGTGTTTATAACACCAGATCTTATTGAGCATGGACAAATTCTCAGTACTCTCGAAGAAAGGGGTCAGAATCACTGAAAAATATTCCCAGACAAATAACGACACAAGCATTACACTTTTCATAATAATGTTGATATATTCTTCATAGTTTTTTGTTTAGAACCTACCACAATCTGAAAAAATTAGGAAATAATATTGGCAACCCTGAAGAGTTGATGCGTTAATTAAAAACAATTCTTTCTAAATGAAACACGCCCTTTTAGTCAGCTACCATATTTAGGAAATTATTTCTTGACTCTCTTCTTTTCCGAATCATAAAATAGAAATTACACCTTCTATCAAAGAAGAGAAGAAATAAAATTATAAACAGTCTGTTAGGTACGTGTAGATGATACTGTCATATTATATGGGGAAAAAAACTGGAATGAATTACAAAGCAAAACTACATTAGATTTCGAGAAGATTAAAAATTGGTTTGATTATAACTTACAGTAAATTTTGAGAAAACAAAATATGTCCCATTCTCATTTTATAATATTTCCCCACCGGACTTAGGACCACTAATACTTCACGATAATACTAGCATTGAAAAAACTGATAGTATCAAGTACTTAGGAGTTATAATTGACAAACATCTGAAATGGGACAAACACATTGCGTTCCTTTTGAAGAAATTACGAAGAGTACTATCAAAATTCAAGTATCTCAAAACATTTATGAGCGTAAAAACCCTTAACATTCTTTATTTTTCATTAATACAGTCCCAATTGAATTATGGGATTCTGGCTTGGGGAGGGGTCATGAAATCCCACATTAGAAATCTTGTTCTTCAGAAACGGTTTTTGAAAATAATATATAAGTCTTATTTGTATCCAAGTGAAAATCTGTACATAGAACACATAAAATGGACATAAGACAATTATTCGGATATAACATCATGATTTATATCCATAAACACAAATTGAATATAAATTTAAATAATCATATTTATAATACAAGGAATAAAAATAATATCACATTGAAAAACAGAGTAAAAACAACAACGTCTCAGAAAATTTTTAAATATTTATTGCCATTCTACTATGATTTGATTCCAAATCATATAAAAATGATAAGGTCATTAGTATCTTTCAAACTACAGATTAAAAAATGGATTCAAGAATCACGTCGAAATTTATTTCATGAAATCTCTCACTTCAATTAAGAAAATTAGTTAATTTTTCAATATTATTTTATTGATTTCTACAAATTTATCAAATATATTATACATAACTGTAATTCGTATCTCCTGCAACAAGTTTTCAACTTCGCGGGTATAATTGAACTGTTTATTCACCTTTCTACAAATTGATGTATATGCTCTTTTTTATGAATTTTGAATAAACTTTATTATTATTATTATTATTTAAGGAAGTTCGATATTCACAAAAGAAAGAAAGATTCCATCTAAAACAGCTACTCTCCCCTGCCTACATGGCACGACGGGCACTGAGTTACATATGAATCACTTTTTCTTGCTCAATTTACTGGTTTGGTTATCAGAAGAATGTCACCAAAATGAAACTGATGGCAGACTTGTCAGGGGTTGAATAATTTGAAATTGTTTGGAGTCTCTAGCAAAAGTTGAATTGAACTGGCCGATACTCGATGAAAATCCATATTAACAAAAATATATTACAGTTTCCAGTATGATTTCCACTTAAAATGGGTTTACAAAACCGCGACACGTGTTTCGCTATTACAATAGCTTCTTCAAGCAAGATAAATATCATTAATAATTTATCTTGCTTGAAGAAGTTATTGTAATAGCGAAACACGTGTCGCGGTTTTGTAAACCCATTGTAAGTGAAAATCATACAGGAAACTGTAATATATTTTTGTCTAGCTAAAGTGTTATTCATCAATTTTCTCACTAAAGAACTCAGGAGATAATTTTCTCTGAGCTTGAATGTAATATTATCGGTGAGATTTTTTTCTGCAAATAGCTCCCTTTTTTAGCTACATTTTGTAGATATTTCCAATGTGTACTATATATTGGATTAAATTTTCATATGCCTGTATGTATCCAAAAAAAATGGTTTCTATATAACGCAGTGCCCGTCGTGCCATATAGACAAAGGAATAGCTGTTTCAGATGAACTCTTAATGAAATATACGCACCTACCAACAGAGTGTTTGTTGAAAAGTTTTTTATTTTAATTCTTTCACAGTTATGATTTCTATATTTTGATTCGGAGAAAGCCAAAAAATAATAAAATATGATTGTAGACTAATAGGACTTGTTTCATTTAGAAAGAGTTTTTTAATTAAAGGAGCAAACAAAAATATATTACAGTTTCCTGTATGATTTTCACTTACAATGGGTTTACAAAACCGCGACACGTGTTTCGCTATTACAATAGCTTCTTCAAACAAGATAGCTTGAAGAAGCTATTGTAATAGCGAAACACGTGTCGCGGTTTTGTAAACCCATTGTAAGTGGAAATCATACTGGAAACTGTAATATATTTTTGTTAATATGGATTTTCATCAAGTATCGGCCAGTTCAATTCAATTTTTAAAGGAGCAACCTTTCGGGGTTGATTTTGAATTTACCCTCCTCTACTAGTATAAATTTCAATATTAATTCTTAATTTTTTCAGATTGTGTAAGATTATTCACCAAAAAAAAACTACCACAGATTAATAACTCAACTAGTACTAAGAGTAAATGCTCAAATAATTTTTCACAAATATAAAGAGTATTCAAAATGAAGCAATCAACTGAGACTCTTCTTGATGACACCAAAATTTGTGTGAAATTTCAGTACCGAAAATTCTGAAATAGAAAAAAAAAAGTGATGAAAAATTACCTTCGTGAGTAACATCAATTAATATTAAATACTGTCCGCCACATCTGTCTGAATCAAGATGAATATAAAACCGGGTGAGATCCTGATTCGAAATTGTTCCGTCAAAAATCCAGACACGATTTATCAGGTTTTGGGAGTTTACAAAAAAAGTCGGTAGATGGTGTAAGAATCGAATTCCGTCATCTTCTGACGTTTGTATCGCGATATATTTGAATTTCATTAGACTTGGCGCCACCTGTAAACCTATTTTAGGAATGTGAACATCCGCCGATGTTTATTATCAAGTGCGCGGTAGCATTTTTGAAGAAAACATTCACATTTAGTCCAGTCTATGACCATTTTCCCGTGTATTGATCCCATACAGCACCGATTCGCATGAAAATTTGGATTCAGGATCTACATGCCCTCTTTTTCAAAATCTACCCTGTGCCGAGGGTTGCTTTCTCCCTGGGGGTGGATGCCACCCCTTCTTGGGGGTGAAAAAATTCTTATTAAAAATAAGTGCGGAAAAGCAATACTTTTCGACTTATTCGCGAGTGAAATTGTCGGTTTTCAGTCGAAAAGAACACGTTTTGAGATCCTTTTTCGCGAATAACTGGAAAATAATGCATCTAATCGAAAAACCTGCGGAGAGCAAAATTATAGCTTCTGAAAAAACAAAGGAGATTGTTCATTTGTGATGTATTCAAAACCACTACAAACTGAATAATTGCTTGTTGAAAGTTGATTGGTATTTTCAAACGCCAAAATGGAAAGTTTCTACGTACAATAATCTAAAACCAATGCATTTTTCGGGAAAAACTAATTGGACCTTTTTTGAAGTCCTTCAAAAATCCTTTATTTTTGTTATTTGAAAAAGTTTCTAGCATCAAAACTGATCGAGGTATGAAGGAAATAATGTTGAATCCTATTTTTTCCTTAAAAAAAATTGTGAATAACTCATCCTCTCTTTCTCCCCCCTTTGGAAAAAATCGTTTCCTAGTGGAACTATATTACATATATAATATACATATAGTTCCACTAGGCCTAAAATATAGTTACTATGTGTATTCTTCAATATACTAATGTACACACTATAATTTCTACAAAACTTGTTTTTGGTGTTTTCCCATAACTCGCTTAGTCTTCAAGCAATCAAATCCACCAAAGGAGTATTTTTTAGCTTTTTTCATGAGCTATAAGCTCATTCACATTATTTTTTGTTTCAGATTATATTTTTGAAAAGGTTCATGCTGAAAGGGCTCAAAAAAGGTACTTTGCGCGAACCTCGCCATATCTTTATTTTCATCCTGCAGAAAAAATGAAACACCGAAATTTTCAGAAAAAATAGCCTTCGATTTTCTACTCTAGAAAATTTTGCATGTGATCAATACTTTTCGAGTTATTTCGAAGAAATGGTGATTTTTCGCTGAATTACGTATATGATTTTTTTTCTCCAATCTCAATTTTTTCCAAAACTACGTACTTTCAATTGATGAAAAACTCAGAACTCATTGAAAGAACATGAATGAAGTGAATTGTGGAGTAACAACGATTTTTTTCAAAGGGGAGGGAAAAAAGGATGAGTTATTAACAATTTTTTTTCAACGAAAAAATGGGATTCAACATTATTTCCTGCATACCTCGGTCAGTTTTGATGCTAGAAACTTTTATAGATAACAAAAATAAAGGATTTTTGAAGGACTTCAAAAAAGGTCCAATTAGTTTTTCCCGAAAAATGCATTGGTTTTTGGTTATTGTACGTAGAAACTTTCCATTTTGGCGTTTGAAAATACCAATCAACTTTCAACAAGCAATTATTCAGTTCGTAGTGGGTTTGCATACATCACAAATAAACAATCTCCTTTATTTTTTCAGAAGCTATAATTTTGCTCTCCGCAGGTTTTTCGATTAGATGCATTATTTTCCAGTTATTCGCGAAAAAGGATCTGAAAACGTGTTCTTTTCGACTGAAAACCGACAATTTCACTCGCAAATAAGTCGAAAAGTATTGCTTTTCAGAAAAAACTTCATTGAACAAAAAGTGCTCAGGATTAGTCAATCTATTGATTTCCGCACTTATTTCCAATAAAAAAAAATTTTCACACCCAAGAAGGGGTGGCATCCACCCCCAGGGAGAAAGCAACCCTCGGCACGGGGTAGATTTTGGAATAGAGGGTAAGTAGAACCTATATCCAAATTTTCATACGAATCGGTGCTGTATGGGATAAATCCACAGTTTACACTTATTTCACCGTCATAGACTGGAGTAATTGTAACAGTATCCAAGTTATTTCACTAGGATCTCTATGCATCTTAGTCTGAATATTATATTATTTGACAGCGATTCGTCTCCTTACTTCGTCTTCGACGTTCCAATGACAAAGGACTAGTTATTTTCCATTACAGTCAACACCTTATGTTAAACATAAAAACAAAAACAAATTAAAAATTACAACAAAACAACATAAGCCTCGAATACGGGACTCCCGTTAGGATATAATTAAAAAATATGATAAACATCGTAGATTAACAACAAATATTTGTGTGACGTGTCGAAATTGATTTTTCAATGGAATGCACCCGATCAGATTACTTCTGAAAATACTCATGGCACATTGGCATGACTTTTCTACGTGATGTCCAACCCCGTATCTCGATAAAATAGAGTCGTATTTTTGAACGATTCCCTAGAAGATTCCGGATCTGTTTCACCAAAAACAGTTGAAACAGTTTCGACCTGAAAACTGTGCAATTTCAATGAAATAAAGGACTATATTTGTGTATGTTCCGGACTCCCGCTAATTTTCGAAAATTGATAAAATACGCTTATTCTGGCATCACGAATCTGATGTCAAAATAGTCTCTCATATATTTTGAAATGAATTCATTGCAATTTCCTTTTTGAATACGTAGTAGCGAGTTTCTGGCAATGAACAGTCACCGAAAATATTTACATAAATCAGTTAACCACACAATTTTCAACATATACCCAAATAATCCCAATTCTACCCATTCCCCTCAACAACCACAAAAGCTGATTCAATCGAGTAGTGGGAACCATTTTTTGAAAAGTGGACTCACCCTCGATTTCTCTGAAAAATATTTGAAAAATAGTCTCGATCAAAAAGGCACAATTAAAATTTCACTCTCAAAAACGTTACACAAGAAAAGTTTTCCATATACAGTGTGGTCCACTAAGTCTGCAACAAATGGGAAACTTTTTTATTATCGATTTCTCAGAAAATTTTATTCTTGACAAAAGTTGGTGCATGTTCCAAAACTATACCAAGTGTACCTGAAATGGCTTTATGACAATCACCATACAGGATAGGCCAAAAAATATAAATTTCGTTCAAGAGTAAAGTACCCTTATTTCAGAAAATATAGAAATATGTTGAGGAGAAAAGTTGCTTAGAATTGAAAGTTATGTTCAGATACGAAGTCATGGCCTGCTATTCGAATTTTTTTTTTTGGAAAATTTTGAATTACCCCCGTATGATACATATTTTTACTATTTTGATTCAATATGTATTTGAAGTAGCTACAATCAAATCGGTTTGGAGTATTTCTTATCAAATTAAAGTGAATTTGTATAATTTACATGGATTTGTATTTTTTTAGGTGACCGTCAACTTCTTGTTTGTTGCAACGATATTTAACAGAACTCTAAAATAACACAAATATCTTTATGTAGTGAGGTAAAGTACTTTGCCTAACGTACAAAAAAATATTTGTGTTATTTTAGAGTTCTGTTAAATATCGTTGCAACAAACAAGAAGTTGACGGTCACCTAAAAAAATACAAATCCATGTAAATTATACAAATTCACTTCAATTTGATAAGAAATACTCCAAACCGATTTGATTGTAGCTACTTCAAATACATATTGAATCAAAATAGTAAAAATATGTATCATACGGGGGTAATTCAAAATTTTCCAAAAGAAAAAAAAATTCGAATAGCAGGCCATGACTTCGTATCTGAACATAACTTTCAATTCTAAGCAACTTTTCTCCTCAACATATTTCTATATTTTCTGAAATAAGGGTACTTTACTCTTGAACGAAATTTATATTTTTTGGTCTATCCTGTATGGTGATTGTCATAAAGCCATTTCAGGTACACTTGGTATAGTTTTGGAACATGCACCAACTTTTGTCAAGAATAAAATTTTCTGAGAAATCGATAATAAAAAAGTTTCCTATTTGTTGCAGACTTAGTGGACCACACTGTATATTACAATCAAGTTGTTTCATTAAATATCACGTTGAAAAAATACCTTGATGGTATTTTCAAGTATGAATCTGCGAGTTAAAAAATTTCCTTTTCATAATAAGTGATATTAAGTGAAATTTCATTCAAGCTATTGATATTCAGTTACTATCATTTCCTACATATATTGGAAAACTTCACTTTTTGATAGCTACATTTTGATGCTAGAATAAATGCAAGTAACCCAGTGTTTTATATTGGTATAATTTTTTCATGTATTGCCATGAAGTTTTTATAAAAGTTGATTTCAGTCTCTTTGGGTAATCTTCCAACTGGATATATTTTCATGAGAAAAAATTCCATATTTCGAATCAATTGAAATTATCATCATTCCCCATGTTCATCTTATAAGTACTGCCTTTTGATTAGTTGTGTGCTTTTGTATTTATGACACCTGTTGATAATAGCAACAAGTTATTGAAGAAAATGCACCATTTATCGAAAAAATGTTGGGTTGGAGTAACCTGAATGTTGGTTGGTTACGCGAAAAAATAACAAAAAAGTAACTATCGCTCAAACGTAACTTGGTAAATAATGAATATGAATTGTACTCTGAGAGTTTTGATTAACAAAACACTTCACTTAGGATGGCGGTGAACGTAGGGTTGAAAAAGAAGCTGAAGAAGTATCCTTCTGTTTGAGTATGTAGGTGTCTTTTCCAACCCCCATCCGTTTGAATTGATGCCCAAAAGGCTTAGTTCTTGTAGTTGGCCACTCGTTTACCCGAGTTAGAATTACTTCTTCAGATTTTTTTTCAACCAGACCCCCCACTCGATTTGTGAAGAACTAAGCCTAGAACGGATAAACGAGTGGCCAACTACAAGAACTAGGCCTACTTAACCTCAAATCACTCAAATCATACGGTTAAAGGTTGGAAAAGACATCTATATACTTAAAACACAAGGACACTTCTCAAGTTTCTTTTTCAACCCTATCCCCACTTGATTCTTGAAGAACTAACCCTCCAGGAGCTATGATACTTCCACCGCCATGCTGAACAAAGTGTCTGGTCAACCCGCCAGTCACTCTACAAAAAGAATTTCCTTTTTTTTTAAAATGTTGTTACATTGGAGAGAAACAACGCGGTGTCCTTGGATTCGCCATCTACAAATCAAAATAGCAAATTTTCAACATTTTGTGAGTGTTGAAATCGAAATGAGACGCCTTAATGCATACTCCATTTTGTTTTCCTTCCTTCCCAGTCGGATCTGGCATTTTTTCTGTTACATCATCGTCGAATAAATAAAAAATGGATCGCCCACACTCCCGCCTATCGCGAGGTCCATTCCAGTAAAAAATAAACGAAAAATTTCGACTCGTCCCACGTAGTCGACTACTCGCAAAACCAACGTACACTCTATACGTTAAAAGGCGAAAAGTTTTCCGACCAGGGGGAAGAGGAAGCAGCGGGAAAAGAGAGTGAGGGGGGGACCGTTGGCGGTCGACCGTTTGTCTCTGATGCAGAGAAACGAGACGCACTCATTCGTTCTGGAAGCGAGAGTGCCAACACCTGCCCTACACGGAGATTTCGTAGTTCATGTCGTAGACGCTGGTGCGGTCCGGAGTGGGAGGACGCTGGTCCGACGCCGCCGACGCGGTGTCCGACATCTCGAGCGCCCGCACGAAAGACATGGGCCTGCGCCGGTTGTCCCCGGACGAGCCGCCGCTGCTGTTGCTGGCTGGGCCGGCCTGCTTCCGGTGCACCTGCGACCACAAAAACAATTGACTACATGGACCTATTTTTGGATGGACGTGTATTTAGGATTTAGTGGTTAGCATCATTTGAGTTTCTACTACGTTACATATAATAATTGAGGTGAAGGATAGATGTCGCCACCAAAAATGTCTAAAATTTTGTCCTCTCCAAATCTTATTTATACCTATTTAATCAAAAAATATGTGGCAAAGTCAATTATCGAAAATACCGTGTCCTTAAAAAAATCTTGAAAGTCATTTAGGATGTTGACAAACACCAGATTTATGCAGCAGTTTCAAGTAATACGTTTAAACGTTGAAACTTTTCCTAGAGATCAATTATCCTAACACCAAACTGATTGATTTTATGATAAACTCGACGCGCGTTATCTCCGCGTAATGGAGGTTAGCATCTTCAGGCGAAGTAAAGTTGGATGCCTAAGATCTCCCTAAAGCTAGGGTTAGTTGCTGTGTATAGAACCGAAAGTTGTCTATGGTTCCGGAAAATTTAGACTTTGTTTTTTTCTGTTAAGATATGTCGAGAAATCTCTCAGTGAGCATTTCTCGATGATCCGAACTCAAAAATATACCTGAAAACAAAGTGAAACGCGGGTCATCTGTGAGTATTGATTACACTGGTTACTTCCTCAACAAAAATTGAAAAGCTTTAGGTGTTGACAAACGCGGATTTAGCAGCCCTTCAAGTACACCATTCACGCTGTTTTTACATTTTGCTATTTCGTAACAGTAATACCAATCATTAAATCCTAAATACATATGCAACCAAAAATAGATGCATATTTGCATGGGATTCCAAGAGGAGAGATAAGCCCTTTGGATGAAAGTTTCCAATCAATGTCACACTAGTGGAATTCATTTGTGGTCTTGGTCAAAATGGCGCTCCGATGTTATTTTGGAATATAATTGAAATTGTAACTAATATTTCATCAAGCACAATTCATGATTAGCATCATATAAAAAGCGAAAAAAAAAACACCTCAAACGAAGATTATCGCTTACCAAATTCTAAAAAAGGGGCGTTCATAAAATACGTTCGCAAACAAGGGGAGGGGAGGGGTCTGGCTGAGTGTGACAAGATGTGACAAGGGGGGACGGAGGGTATACGGCAACGTGACGTTCGCCGTTGATTATTTTTTGACATGAGCGCTAGCCAGCGTGACCACTTTTGGTAGAAATCTACTTTTTCAGTAGATTTTGGTAAAAAATCCTTGGACTTCTGAATAATAGAAATATTATTTATTATTTATATGTTCGTTATGAAAGATATTTATTAATTTATTTAAATTTTATTATAATAACTAAATAAATATTTTTAATTTTCAGAATTTGTGTACTATCATTTAGAATTTATCATAATCAGCAGCTTTGGCAGTGTTCAACGGAACACGGCCAAAGCCAGTCAAACACCTTGATTGATTTGTTTGCTCAAAAACCAATATTTTGAAATTAGAGCAAATTATATATCATGCGTATAGTCAACTTGAAATTTGTTTTCACAATTTGGACGTTTTTTTGAATTTTGTTTGACTTGAATATTTCTACATATTTTATTAAATTTCTAATCACTTGAATTCTCTGGTTCATTCTTTTACTGTGTATTTCAATAATGTTACTGGTATTCCATTGTTTCAGTTTATGCACTATCGATTCTACGGGTTTTTCAATGGGTTTCGACTTATTGAACTTTTTGTAGAGATCAATTACCCTAACACCAAACTGGTGTTATTTTGAACTATATGCGCGTTTCGCTAACGAGGTTGGTATCTTCAGAAGAAGAAAATTGATACTGTATCAGTGTTTGGTGGTCGTTGACCGTAAGTTTTCAAATTTTACGTGACAGTTTCATTTCTTAATGTATTTCTGCGATAGGTAGTTTTAAACGTGTCAAACTCCACCACTGTGAAAGCGTACCTGCGGGCTCTGCGGGGGGTGCGGCGGGTAGACGGGCACCCCCCCTCTCATTGCGGGGTGGTACGTCCTAGTGGGGGCGTAGCTCTGCTGCTGCTGCGTGGGGCTGGTGGGGTTCGACCTGTAGAAGTCGGCGGGGGGCGGGTGATTGGCGCCGCACCCGGGAGAGGCATCCTTCCACATGTAGACGCCGCGCTGCGGGGAGTTGGCCAGCTCGCGGATGTTGTCGACGGTGTTGTTGGAGCGCGGCGGCGGCGGCGGGTACGACAGCTGGTGCGTCGCCTCCTGGCGCACCAGCTCTCCCTCGGAGAGGAACCGCCGCTGCGGGCTGCCGCCGTAGGGGTGGGGGTGGTGGGCGGGGGCCGGCGCCATCTGCCGCTGCGGGTGGTGCTTGTCCTGGAAGTCGTAGTAGTGCGCCGGCTGGCTCGGGTACGCCACGCCGATGAAGTCGGGCCTGCGCGGCTGAGTCGGAGTGCTCGGGTTAGATCTGCGGAGAGCACAAGCGACTACTGAATACTAGCGGGCACCAGACGATTAGCAAGCGGACAAGCGGCGGCACAGGCGATACTCTTCGCGTCGCATTCAACCTTCGACGAACCTTCGAGCTTCTCTGACATTTACAAATCAAGATTCGCAACGACGCGTGTTTATGTTATCGACACGCTCCGTATATTCATCTTAAAACAAGCCGAAACCTCATATCACTCGAAGTTTGAAACCTGCACATTCAATTCGACCTATAGATTTCGAGTACATTACACAATTTCAGTACATCTTCAATCATGTTCTTACATAGAATCATGACTCTGTCAGGGACTCTGATTAGAAAAATAGGGAATATGCATATATTTTTTGTTATGCCAGAAATTATTCGTTTACATCTTCATGACGTGGGTAACAATTTAACTAGGCTTGAGAATATTTCAACTATTCTTTAAAGCGAAATTCAGAACATTGAATTAATTTGAGCAGTTCAAACACAACCATTTAGCGCGCACTTCAGATGATTTCAAGTGACATTTCCCATGTGTGTTTACTCGAAGCGTTTCAGTTTCAATTTTTATATAGATCATGGAAGAAGCTGAAACAACTTATTCGAATAATGTATGGTATCAAAGTGCAAAAACACTTTAAGAATACACTTGATGAAGTGTTTTTTCGTATTTCAAGCGATGCGAAAGGATGAAAACAATGGTGTAAGAATAGAAATCAATATTGAATCTATGTGTAAAAGGGCAGATTTTCAATCTACCCCGAGTTGCTGCGATAATTTGAAAATATAGTTCCCTCTGAATGGAACTCGTTCAATTAGTCAGCAACTTTTTGTATACCTCAAATTTGCCTATCGAAAAAATACAAGAACTAATATTCATCGAAATATTTTACGTTGACGTTTCGGAAATCAAATCTGCTTCCGTTTTCAAAACCTTCATAAATACTCTCTTCGAAAGTGTGTCTTTGTATTTGAATAATGTTCTGTACATTCTATGTTCAATGGACCAAAAGAATGGAGGAGATATGTTGATGATTCTTTTGCAATATGGAGTCATAGCCGAAATGAACTTGAATTTTTTTTTGGAACATTAACAAACAAGAATCAACAATAAAGTTCAAAATGGAAGGAGAAAGAAACGATGAAATTCCTTATCATGATGTGATGGTGAAGAAATGAACACTTCATGTAGACACAAGTGTATATCAAAAGAAAACACATACCAACAGATATCTCCACCATAATCCAAATCACCATACAAGTGTAAAAAAGGTATAGTAAAATGTATTTTAATAGAACAAATACAGTATGCAATTCATGAGAAAAAATCGATGAAGATTTTAATTTCATAAAATCAATATGGAAGGAAAGTGGATATCCAGAGAATTTTATAGAAAATACATTGGCTGATATTGGAAATCGTATCACCCCCCATAATGAAGACATACAACCTGCACAAACAACACATCCTGTATGAAAAATTATACCTAATGTCCCCCGACTACCTGAAAAGATAAAACGGATCGGTAACAGGTATGATGTTAGAACTACATTTGAAAAAACAAATACTATAGGTTCAATACTGACACACATAAAAGCAACTAACCTAACAGAAACCACAAAGAATTGTATTTATCGAATTCCTTGTTCGTGCGGTCAAAAATATATCGGTGAAACGTTCAGACCTCTAGAAGTGCGAAAGAGTGAACACAAGATGTGGAACAGATAGATTAGTGGTTGAAAATTACCAGAACACATTCTCACTGCCAATGGAAATCATACAGTTGAATGGAATGATACTCAAATGATAACAAGAGAGAGCAATGGCAGGAGACGAAAGTTGAAAGAATCTGCTTTTATCATGCTGTCTGTGGATACTTGCATCTCTAACACTTCGGTTGATATGGATCACACCTGGCCGCCACTCTTGAAAGAGACATGTCGAAAGTCAAATTTCTGACATTTATAAAAAACGAACAAAAAAAAATAAACAAGAAGAGAGTATTTATGAAGGTTTTGAAAACGGAAGAAGATTTGGTTTCCGAAACGTCAACGATAAGTATTTTGATGAATATTAGTTCTTGTATATTTTGATATGCATATTTGAGATATGAAAAGTTGCTGATGTTTTATGGGTTCAAATAATGACTGGATGAAAGAAAAAATACTTGTCAATTATAATATGACGATAATAAAGATTCTTCCGGAAAAAATATTTGAGACAATATAAACTTCATGCATATCCTCCATTGGATTTCTTGAAAGAGAATACATTGCAAACATCCTGAATATTGTTTAGGATGGCAACACATAATCTCCATTTGATTTCAAAATGAGAAAAAATCCGCTAGCCTATCCCTTCGAAAATTCAGTATCCTTCTGGAACACGTGAAGGTGTCGTCCAAGAGATATTTGAAAATTTGTGCTTGCGAGAAAATGTTTCAAACATGCAACTCAGTATTCTTATAAGCTTCACCACACAGCCCCGTCTTGCGTAATATCGCCAGCTCCTTGGAAATCAATTTTATCTCCAATAGAAGTAATACCTCGTATACTCACAAAACATAAGTAACCTATAAACTACATTAAATTTCCCAAAATGTACAACGAAATAAAAATACTAATTTCGAGATTTCCTGCACAACACCCATTTAATCCAGTCGGTTTACTGCTATTGGTGCACAATCTGAAGACGGTAGACTAAAGTACTTTGCAGCTTCAAACAAAATAAACATGCATGATTCATAGCAAGTTGAGCAATTTATTGTGCAATATTTTCAAGGTATTCAAAAACTACGAGCCTATCGCATTGATTCACTTGTTTCTCCATGTATTCCACTTCGTAATATGTAATCACAGTGTAGGTATTATAAAACAAGATTACTTACATTCAGCCATTATTTTCATTGGCATCAATATAACGATACCTTTTTCATCCGGTTTATCCAATCCCTTTCAATATTTCTGAATAGGCAGAATTTCTAGGTGCAGTTTGTCCATTATCTTTCCACAAATAAAGAGACACCTCTTCCATGATTTTTTTATGGAGAAAACAATATGGATATGGGACAAAATGCCTTATAGTTCAGAAAATGAAGGTAAAGAAATGGTAAAACCTCCCAATTTTTTCGTCCAGCACCGATTTGTACAAAAATTTGGGATTAGGCACCCTCTAGTTCATTTTCTATATCGTGTCGTTGTGCGCTTTTTGTTTTTTGGGGGTGAAAACTACCCCTAATTGTCAAAAATTATAAAATAACATTAAAAACCTAAATATGGGTAAAAATAGTTAAATAATGATTGTTTCATGCTTTAGGATACGATTTCATAATCTTCCAACCTACCCTTCTTATGACCTACCCTTGAAAACATTAAAATTTTTATGTCTCCGAACTTTACTATACACTGGTGAGAAATCAACGAAATATCACACACGCGAGCAGATTTTTCTTCTTCTGCCATCCCATATGATGGGAAAAAGTTGAACAGATAACGTATAACGGCCAAATATACCGGTTATGTAGATTACTACGCTCCGAAGCAGGTAATTAAATTTTTTTCAAAAAAAGAATTGATCGGTTTTTTAGGCATAGCTCCTTCATTTAGGCGATAGAAATTTTTTTTCATGAACGATTTTGTAGAGCTTCTCAAGAGCTATAAAACAATGTGGATAAAATTACTTAAGATCCCTTAATTTTCAAATGGGGAGAGTTTCTTCTGTTTTGACCCCGCACGGTTCTTATGGAAAATGGGTCCCAGTCGAATTGGCTGAAAATTTAGGATAATGTAGTTTATGATGTCCTGATCAAATGTCTCCATGGGCACAACAAGATCTAATGTACAGTTTTTGAGATACAGGGTGTCAAACATGCAGAGAGAGGGATGTTACTTACCTTTAGAAAATCAATAATGTGGCGATTTTTTTGTTACAAAAAGTTAAGGATAATAATTACAATCTCAATATTGTCGACACGAGTTGTAATAAGAAGTTATAAGACTCCGTATACAGGGTTATTAATAATTACATAATTTTTATGTAATTCTTTAAACAAACTCAGTCAAACGCAAAAGCTCGTAGACTTGCAGAATAAGTAAAAAATATTTGATTTTAATATTGGGCGATCTGAGGTTACTATTATACGGGGTCTTCCACTTTTTTAGTTGTAGTAATTTAATTTTTTTCAGGAACATATAGAAGAATTAAACATAAAAGTAGAAAACTAAATATAATATGATCAATATTTTGTGGCTCATGCCTATTTGTTGCATCTTGTACGGATCATATAATTCGGTTAGGGGATAGGCCCAGCGAATGTTTGGGTGATGGCCTGCGAAGCATGTCCCAAAAACCATAGGACAAGACTTATTACAGAATAATAGAGCATTTTCTTTTTTTTTTCATCTTGCATACACTTCATATTATGAGAAATGTGGCTGACATTATTACAAAAAGCTATGACTATTATATATTATGTGGCCTACAAAGATGTATTTTTTGTCTGAAAACTTGAAATCATTAAGGAAACAGTAAACCTTAATACAGACAATTGGCACGTGGTCTCATCTCAAATTAACACAGTAGCTTGGAATAGGACCGGTTTCGGAGGTCTACCTCCATCATCAGTGTCGCTTTGCGTTAGCTCTGGAAGTACAAGGATCTTTGCTCAAATATATTATACACTTTGGTGTTGTATGTAGGATATACATATTTAGAAAATGTATATTTTGTATGAGAATAATGAATAACTAAGGGAACAGTAAAACTGTAACAACTCAACGCGGCCATCAGTAAACAATAACTGTAACTGACTTCATCTCAAAACAACATGGCAATTTCAGGTGCATTCAAAGCTAAATTCTAAGGCTATTTACATAGGGTGATTCTTTTTTTACGAAATCAGACTAGTATCGTACGTAGATATAAAATAAAAAACTAAACCTAACGAACAATATTATTTTGTGGTTGGGGTCTGTTTCCTGCATCGTGAACAGATCCTATCAATTGGGTTAAGGGGTAGCGAATGTTTGGTTGATGGCGTGCGTACCCCAAATACCATATTACACTAGCAATATGTGCACAGGTACCGACAGTTCGAGCACCAGATTTACAGGTGCAGTAATAACCATCTATAGATTCTTCTTCATTATTTATTTCTTCGTTATTTGTTGGTCGATATGAAATCCACAGTTGATATTTAGCTGCACTTCTAAAACGAGAAAATACTCTAACCCGTAGAAGCCCTGGCCATGGTAGTCTGTTGATATCTCTCAAAGTTTCAAACTGAAATTCTTCGTCGTCCCTCTGTAATTTGTCTTGGACATAGGACGGTGCCAACTTTACTTGATAAACTCCAATTGTTAGCGTTTTTATAAAATCAAGCGTCAGAATTGGAAAATCTTGCAACTGTTCAGCATCTAAACGTACCCATCTTTGAGCATTTCTAGTATTCAGATTCTCTTCCTCAACTAGTGCTTGAACGACATTTGGTTCACTAGCCTTTTCAAGTAATCTTTGAGCCAATTGTGCATCGGCTCCTTCCATCAGGATAGGAGGGTGATATCTATTAATAATAGCTCCAGCTATCCGAAAAAAATCCCCTAGATGGGAAAGATGTTGTATTTGAATATTTTGTTGTAGAAACTTAAACATTGATTTTATGTGGCCGTTTCGTGATTCTACTATCCACCTCGACTTTGTGATCAAACGAGAGTCGTTAGCATCTTCGGTTGAGAGTTGGTGTTGGTTAGGAAGCATAAGTGCTGGCATTTTATGCACAATGCCTAGGTGTCCAAGTATTTCAGTAGCATCACGGTACCCCCTATCCACTACTACAATATCATTTTCCTGAAACCATCTTCTCATTATATTACCGTCTAGTTCAAGTTCATTTTGCAAAATAGCAGCGTCATTATTTTTACTATCAGAGAAGTATGGCCCTTGAATGTCGACTATGTAACCGTCAGGTGCTACTATTAAAATAGGTTTTAATAAGTGTCGGCCTTTGTGTACACAATACGACTGCCGTAAAACTCTGAAATTGCTACTCTTTTGAATGTAGCTGTAAGTACCATCAATGAAAGTGATTGCTCGAGGAATTTGTGGCTCTGGATTATATAGTACATTAGCAAAGTCCGTAACATGTCTCTCAATATAATTTTCTCTAGTAATAGCATTAAAGCCTATGTTGGTAGTCACAAAACGTTGCATCAAAGATTGTCTAACAAGAGTAACGGCTAGACTTACTGCCTGTCTACTTGAATAGCCAAACATTAAACGTACAAAATCATCAGAAAGTCCATGACGCATTTTGCACAAGAACATCAAGAGATCTTTTTTATTCACATATCTGTAATAATCTTCTTGGCGTACTCCATCGCAGTAGGAAAATAGTTCTGAAAACTGCTGTTTATTAACTGGGTATAAGTATTCAAATTCACTGTCACTTAAACTATTCTCGTCGTATATTCTCGTCAGATTTTTTGCTACATGACGAACTCCTTGTAAAAATGACTGAAGAATTTCTCCTCTTATAACATAGGGTCGGTTGATGTAACGCAATCCAATTACCAAAGGTTGTAAAATATATCCTTGCTCATCTAAATGATGAGCACATGATTTAACATATTCGGGAATATAGATATCTTTCAAAATGAAAACATGAGCCCTACATTCGACAGATAACTTACGAAGATCTTCATCGCTGTTACATATCAAGCACGTACTACTTCTAGTTTGCGTTAATACATTTATCTTTAAACAAGCAGGGTCTTCTTCAATAGCAGATATTTCATTGCGGATCGACTGATTGCAATTGGTACATATTTTCGTATCAGCATTTACATTAAGAGACGGCCTGAAAAATTCTTGTCTTCTACGAATAGCTATTTCAGATTTTGCAGCATTCTCTTCCCCATTTATTCTCGTCATCAAACGTGGTTGAAATCGTCCATCACAAACAAAACAAGTTAAGAGATTTCTATTCCTTAGGGCCATCTTATTCTATATTGAAGAAGGTAGTCTGTTTTCATAAGTCTGCTGTATCAAATCAAACAATAAACTAGTTACAATCACTTACAATTAGCAGAAACTAAATTAGTGTCAGAATCAACATTAACTGTCAAAACAATTATTTCCAAGGGAATCTTTGATTCAATCTTATGTAACACTGTATCCAGTAACACCGTGCGCTTCATATTTTCATTTTTTGTGCAGGGTATTGGATTAAGGTTGGACACCAGCGATACATTGATTCGTTATAATATACAGGGCGATTCATTAAATGCGACGACCGGCTTTATTATTAGCTTTAATAAAAGTTATCAATAATAGTTGAATCAAATAATCATAACATATTGACCTTCAAACTTAATATATTAAAATAATATAAGTATACAGATTACACATATAGGGGGGTTCATAATTACAAGATGAATATAATTTATTTATTATACTACAACACCCTGTTCACTTATGTTGATTTGGAATTTTGGCAATTATCTGAAACAAACTCTTGAAGCATTTAGAATAATAATAGATGCTAGGATTGAAACTGTTAAATCAGCAAAACTTGGGGTAACGGAATTGGGACAAGCATTGGTACAAAAGTAAATGCTGTACAAGATGGTGTAAATGCCCAAAATGCCGTATAATTTGTGAATCACACGGTATGAACCGGCGATGAAGATCTTCATTATCTGTCGAATATGGGGCTTTATTTCGGAAAGGATTAAATCATGTTCACATCATTTAGATAGGCAAGGGTTTTTTTTAGAACCTTTCATTCAGTAATAATTATCGGATTACGTTACATTAACCGATCATAAGATGAGAGATCTTGTCATTCTTACAGAGATGTAACAAAAAATCTGACGAGACTACCACGAAAGTAGTTTGAGTGATATTGAATTTGAATGTTTATACACACATAAAAGATAAGAGATCATTATTATTCCAATTGTAAATCAGGTGCTCGAAAGTGTCGGTACGTTCCACATAACGCTAATATCGGATGCAAGCCATCAACAAATAATAGAATCCGTACATAATCATAATTACAATGTCTTAACATACATGGTATGAACTGGTAAGAAATATTTTTAATGCACTAGTCTCCCATTTGATTGCTGCATCATCATGCGGTCGACCAGGATCCGTACAAGATGCAACAAATAGGCATGAGCCACAAAATATTGATCATATTATATTTAGTTTTCTACTTTTATGTTTAATTTTTTTATATGTTCCTGAAAAAAATTAAATTACTACAACTAAAAAAGTGGAAGACCCCGTATAATAGTAACCTCAGATCGCCCAATATTAAAATCAAATATTTTTTACTTATTCTGCAAGTCTACGAGCTTTTGCGTTTGACTGAGTTTGTTTAAAGAATTACATAAAAATTATGTAATTATTAATAACCCTGTATACGGAGTCTTATAACTTCTTATTACAACTCGTGTCGACAATATTGAGATTGTAATTATTATCCTTAACTTTTTGTAACAAAAAAATCGCCACATTATTGATTTTCTAAAGGTAAGTAACATCCCTCTCTCTGCATGTTTGACACCCTGTATCTCAAAAACTGTACATTAGATCTTGTTGTGCCCATGGAGACATTTGATCAGGACATCATAAACTACATTATCCTAAATTTTCAGCCAATTCGACTGGGACCCATTTTCCATAAGAACCGTGCGGGGTCCTTTGAGATATGAAAAGTTGCTGACTAATTGAATGTGTTTCATTTGGAAGGAACTATTTTTTTGAATTAACGCAGCAACTTCTCGGGGTAGATTGAAAAAAATCTTTACAAATATATCGGACAATAGTTATTTTCCTCTTCAATTTTTGATTTTTACATGATGTTTTATGGGTTCAAATAATGACTGGATGAAAAAAAAATACTTGTCAATTATAATATGACGATAATGAAGATTCTTCCGGAAAAAATATCTGAGACAATATAAATTTCATGCATATTCCCCATTGGACTTCTTGAAAGAGAATACATTGCAAACATCCTGAATATTGTTTAGGATGGCAACACATAATCTTCATTTGATTTCAAAATGAGAAAAAAATCCGCTAGCCTATCCCTTCGAAAATTCAGTATTCTTCTGGAACACGTGAAGGTGTCGTTCAAGAGATATTTGGAAATTTATGCTTGCGAGAAAATGTTTCAAACATGCAACTCAGTATTCTTATAAGCTTCGCCACACAGACAAGTCTTGCGTAATATCGCCAGCTCATTGGAAATCAATTCTATCTCCAATAGAAGTAATACCTCGTATACTTACAAAACGAAGGAATTTAAAAAAATGTATACCGACTTGCAACGTGCGTTGAGTTCACATAAAATTTCCCAAAATGTACAAAATAAAAATACTAATTTCGAGATTTCCTGCACAACACCCATTTAATCCAGTCGGTTTACTGCTATTGGTGCACAATCTGAAGACGGTTGACTAAAGTACTTTGCAGCTTCAAACAAAATAAACATGCATGATTCATAGCAAGTTGAGCAATTTATTGTGCAATATTTTCAAGGTATTCAAAAACTACGAGCCTATCGCATTGATTCACTTGTTTCTCCATGTATTCAACTTCGTAATATGTAATCACAGAGTAGGTATTATAAAACAAGATTACTTACATTCAGCCATCATCTTCATTGACATCAATATAACGATACCTTTTTCATCCGGTTTATCCAATCCCTTTCAATATTTCTGAATAGGCTGACTTTCTAGGTGCAGTTTGTCCATTATCTTTCCACAAATAAAGAGACACCTCTTCCATGATTTTTTTATGGAGAAAACAATATGGATATGGGACAAAATGCCTTATAGTTCAGAAAATGAAGGTGAAGAAATGGTAAAACCTCCCAATTTTTTCGTCCAGCACCGATTTGTACAAAAATTTGGGATTAGGCACCCTCTAGTTCATTTTCTATATCGTGTCGTTGTGCGCTTTTTGTTTTTTGGGGGTGAAAACTACCCCTAATTGTCAAAAATTATAAAATAACATTAAAAACCTAAATATGGGTAAAAATAGTTAAATAATGATTGTTTCATGCTTTAGGATACGATTTCATAATCTTCCAACCTACCCTTCTTATGACCTACCCTTGAAAACATTAAAATTTTTATGTCTCCGAACTTTACTATACACTGGTGAGAAATCAACGAAATATCACACACGCGAGCAGATTTTTCTTCTTCTCTGCCATCCCATATGATGGGAAAAAGTTGAACAGATAACGTATAACGGCCAAATATACCGGTTATGTAGATTACCACGCTCCGAAGCAGGTAATTAAATTTAAAAAAAAAAAAAGAATTGATCGGTTTTTTAGGCATCGCTCCTTCATTTAGGCGATAGAAATTTTTTTTCATGAGCTATAAAACAATGTGGATTAAATTACTTAAGATCCCTTAATTTTTAAATGGGGAGAGTTTAAAGCGCTTGACTAAGGTGATGTTCGATCGTAAATGAAGGTGTTAAAGGCTTTATCTCGCCGAATATTCACTGAAAAAAAAATTACACACAGGGAAATTTTTGTCAATGAAAAAGCTACAATTTAGCACTGTATCGATTTTACATTTTACCATTATTAACTCTGTATCATTACCATTTTATTGTTTTGACTGTTTTAACTTGAAATACCTATATACAATGACTTTGTCTATAAGAACTGTTTCTTCTGACAATAAAGTATATTTGATTGATTGATTGATTGATTGATTTCTTATCTATAGTATTTTGAGAGATATTTAACACGGAATTGAAAAAAATCGTTTTTTCTTTAAACTCCAATTTTTCTAAAATTAGCCATATTAAATTGGTTGAAATTCGTGGGTGTATCAATAGTACATATATAAAGAGAACCACAGAAGGGTGGCGATGAATATTAGTTAGGGGGTACTTTGGAGGTTGTTTTCACAGAAAAAAGCTGGTACCGATCTTATTTTGATCATAAGTCGGTCAATTTTCATGCTAGGAAGACATTTTTTAATTTTTTTGAAAGCTCTAATTGAATACTTCAAAAAAGTTTCCATGAGCTTTCTTCGAAAAATTCAAATTTTTCTCGTTATTTCGCTTTAAATCTTCCAATTTATACATTTGACGAAAAAAGCTAAGCATTAATTTGATGCATCTCAGTTCGTATGTGTTATAGGAAAATTATAAAGAAAGCATTGTTTTTGTTTTTCCAAAAGCTGCAATTTGCCACCTCACACTTTTTTGATGAAATGCATAGTTTTAGAGCTATTTGCAAAAAAACATTTAAAAAAGTCGATTTTTTCGTCAAAAAACTGTTAGTTTCAACTTCGAATAACTCAAAAATGATTTCTTTTACGAAAAAAACGTATGGAACATTTTTTCCTTAGAATTACTTTTTCCGTCGATTACGTCACTCAAAATGTAATAAAAAATTTCCACCCGCGTGATGATATAGAAAATGGTCCTTGAGCTATCCCCTACCTTCTGTGAAAATTTCAGGTGAATCCATGGTGGACGAAAAAATTGCGAGCCAAAATGCTTCATCTCCTGAACTATTAGTAAATCTCTTTTTGTACAAATTCGAACTCGCAACTTGTGAGCCAATTGTATCAGAGTCATCTTTTTTTTTCAGGTACAGACACAGACAAAATGCATACAGAAAGTTCTCAAATAATATCCCACCACCAAACTTTGTTACCACAACATAAAAAGAGAGAAATATTTTTCTACAGTTCATTCAGCCGAACACCAATCAAACGCGATTCGCCAACTAACTGACCGATCGATTCTTGTCTATGGTGTTCACGTTATTAAAATGTAGAAAAGGATTTACTTCTGCACCAGAAAGATCATATAATAAACAACCAGTAAAACACGTGAAAACGTACAGAAGAACCAGGAAGAACAAGCAAGAAAACATATTGCACAATGAATTGAAAAACTCATCAGTGTAGTCGAATGTTATATTACAAACGTCTTTTGGCATCATCTACAAAAATACATAATATATCAGGTCCTCTACATGAACAAAAATAAATACTATTAAAGCTTTAAAAACGAAAGATCTGTCTTTCCGATTCGAAATAGATGCTGTGTTTACTGCAATGCCACAAAAGTATTACAAATTAATAGTATTGGAAAGTTCGGTCAACTATATAAATGGTGAGTGAGGAAGTACAAACATAATTTAAAGCGCTAGTTTTTCCAATGAGACATCGAACAATAGATCAACAAATGAAAGTGAAAGAGAAACAGAAAACTGTACAGTTAGTTATTGATTCTGAAATACAACGTAGTTCAAAAAGGAGAACGTTGTGAATTTCTTTGATATGGTTTTAAGGAGGTTCGATACTTACAGACATATGCACAGAACCGAATGAAACTTGGTATACAAGTTACCCAATGAATATAGATTAATGTACGATTTTTTTTTATATTTCTTACCGAATGATTTTTTGAGTAACTGGTTGTTGGAATCCGGTATTTTAACCGGCTCTTATGGGAGAAGTCCAATTTCTCATACAGTTTTCGTGACTGCAGATTGAAAAATGCAGGGAACAAAATGAATTTAGTATGAGTGGATAGCCCAACAATCAACGATCATTTTCCACACAATTTGATTTTACCTTACCGATCATTTTAAAGAATAAATAATGAAATTTTGAGAAAAGTGATTCGAAAGTGTTGGCAACAGCGCTACGCTCAAACCGAACAGCTGCTCGGCGGCGCGAATAAACAGGGCCGGCGCTAGGGGTCAAATAGGTGAGTCGGTCGCCTCAGGGGCGACATTTTAAGCCCAAAGCAAAAGAGAAGAGGAAAATGGAGAAACACCAATATGTAAAATATATTATTATACTTCATATGATGGTGGGAATAATAATGATGAATCGGGACATCCGAAATGTTTTTCAGTTTTTATTGAATTACAAAGCGAGCCGCCTCTATTAGAACATTGTTTTTTGCATTATCGGTCAGGCACTGGACCTATTGCAACTGCACCCTGCACCTGTTTCATTGCGTCATTACCGATTTTTGTTATCATCAAACATTACGTTCGAGTACAAGATGCGCGTTAGTCTTCCAAAATTCAGAAATCACACAAAGAGCACAAAGAGTTTGGATTAATCCAAATGCGCAATCACCTTTACAATAGGATTTTGTCAAATATTCAATGGAGAACCACTACTTCCAGAGATAATACCCCGACGGTCATTTAATTACAACTGATGAATATTCAGAATATCTGTGCAAAGTTTCTACAGACCTCAATTTGCAAATGCTTTGGCCTTGACATTTGAGATAGAGAAATTACCTGTATACTGGTTTTGGGGTCTTTGAGCATCGTCAGTACAGGGTAGATTCTCAAAGACAATGATAATCGTCTGTGTTTTACCGAAAATAATGATAATAATAAAACCAATTAGAGAAAATGGGCACGCAATGGGCGAAGCCCATTACACAGTGCCATCTTATAACCAGATGCACACTCTTCAATAGCCGTCGTGGTATCACCTCGGAAAGTAGTTGTTTTCTGTTGAATATTTGCTGATTTGCCATAATCATATTTTATTGTTGTTCTTTCGGAATTCTTTCAGTTTATTTTTTGTGTTTTCAAGGTCCACAACCATTTATTTTTTGTCAATCTTTTTTTTTTTCGTAACGCAATGCTAATTTTTCTTCTGCGAATAACATAACCTTTCTGTGAGTTCTCTTCTGACTTGAAACGCAGCGTTGTAAATAGAAACTGTCGACATCAATCAACATTAATGAGATGTGAATATTTTCTAGAAAGAAGAAAATGTAATTGAAACAAGTGATAGGTTCAAACTTTTTATTGATTAATACTTCGTAACGGATTTTTGTATTCTTCTCCACTTTTCACTGTTGTCACTTTCAGGCATTTTTGACAGCGTATGCAGAAAATAGATGCTAGACCATGATGAGTTTCTCCTTCGATAATTTGTAATACCAAATAAAAATTCTTTGCAATGTAGGCATTGCATTTGCTGGGCCATGTATTTCAGCGAGACAATCCTGTTACCCCTTACATTTGACATGGGAATATCTGTCATTTTTCCACATCTACTTTTACCATTCATGACACGTTGTTGCATTGCGCGGTGCACTTTTTCAACAAATTTGCCTTTCCAGCGAAAACTATTTTTAGTATTCTCAGACATATTCATTCACTACGCGATACGCGGATAATCGTTTTTGGATTGTAACACTGACGCTACAAAAAAAGCCGCATCTGCTCTCAGACCAGGCGCAGGACAGCGTTGCCAGATGTTTTCTCGCCAGCTCACGCACTGTTTCTCTGTCCTTCTTTTTCATCCCCCACCAAGTCCCGACTATCGAACCTCCTTAATACATGATCATTTCCATATAAATAGAAAAACTATATACCAAAATAAAATACGACTTTTTTGTATTAAGGTCTCAAAGCAGAAAATTATGTTTTTCAAAGGTTGGGAAAAGAGAAGAGATATTTCGAATAAACCACGACTGTGAAAAAATCAATGCTACTCATTCACGTGCGAGTGTATCGAGGTGCGACCCAAAGAAAAACACCACCTTTGCATGGCAAAAAACATGAACATAACGAGAAAATTTTTTAACGAATACTGTTCTATACTAGGACTGGACAGGCATTAGGCAAAACTATTATTCTTATAAATACGCGAAGAAAATGAAGATTCTCCTACTTGGCATACCAAGTAGTATTGTGAACTTATCCAAGTGAAAATTTAATAGGGAGCAACGTTAGTATTTTACATTCAAACTAATGTCGAATTCGTACTCATGTTTCGATGCCTTTTGTATTCTTTTGAAAGTGACTTTCATTCAAGTGGGTGCGGAACATTTCTGAAATTGGAATAAATGATATTGAGAAAAATGTTTTGTTTGTCTGTCAATGCTCAATTTTATTCATTTTTCCGTCCGAGTTGCATCAAAAACCCTGGTGCGCTTATTATTCTTGTTTTTAATCTTTTCCACGTGTTTCTTATTGTAACTTTTATGACGAAGAATTTTTGCATTGTTTGTAGTGTTACTAGTGTAAAATCTAGTATCCATCTCCATTATATATAATGGCGCAGGTGAATTCTTTCTAGTATTAGAAAATATATAATCTTTTCAACACATGATTCAATAATCGAAGTTTGTTGTAGAAATCCCAGAACTAAAATTCAATTCAAGTATTAGCGAATATACCAGGTTTTAAACACATCTGAGTCCCATCACTAGCAATGTACATCTGAATTCGTGCGCCCAGTTCGAATATAGAACAGCGGCAAAAACTAGAGGGTGCAAATCATGTTGCAAATTCTGACGTCTGATGAACAACAAATTTAGTAATAATCTCTCTTTTGATGATTTTCAAGAAAAAATCTGGAGCGAATCCGATTATTGATCGACAATACCGAACAGTGATTTACATTCTATCAACGCTGATCTGTGATTTTTATCGCTTATCATAATGAATTTCAGATTGTAGACAGAGAGTTCCTGACCAGAAAACTCATCATACTTCAATTCATCTAAAAACTTTCATGAGTCAATAATATATGAATCAAAATCCGACACTCAACATAGGTTTGAAACATGCGACTTGATTTTTTTGAAGTTGTCAATAAAAGGTTACTCATCATATTTCCGATGATTTGATATATCGTTACTTGCGCTACGTCTCTAAGGGAAAGTATATTCAATTTTCAATGTTTTTCATTTCATTTCCAAATTTATAAAAAAAATTGTTAGTTAACTGGCAAAATAGTCAGTCATCTTTGGAATATTGCAGTTAGGTATTAGGGAAAACAAACCAATTTGCCCAAAAAATAGATATCAAAAGACTTTAAGGCTTTGTCCAGAGGAGCGAAAACCCAAAATATGGAATCCGGAACATTTATACCTCCTTAAGAAACATTCAGACAATGAATGCTCTTTCAACATGGCTGACAACATATCAACATCAAGAACAATAATATAAAACAATATAAATATATCAACAGGCTAATTAATAACCTTCACTGTAAAATTCGTTCAGTCAAATTTTCATGTCGTTTGAAGCATGATGAATAATTCTTTTGTCAAATCGAAATATCCATCAGACGTCAAAATAAGCTCGGAATCAAGATGCATATATTCCTGGTGTGATCTCCGATTCGATATTGTTTCGTGAAAAACTCTAGACACGATCAATCATATCAAGGGAATTTTCTGCGATTTCCAGTAGATGGTGCAAGAATCTAATTGTCTCATCTTTTGACATTTGAATTCCAATTTATTCGAATTGCGCTTGAAGTTTTCCATAATTTTACTGTTTTTTAAGTTTAATTCTTATACCATAGTTTTTAAATACATTCGCTTGATAAAGGTACAGTGTACCGAAACATGTCGCGAAGACAATAAATTTTGTGGAAATTTAATCGTGTCTACCTTATAGCGTAATAACTATGGATTTCCATCAAGTAAAGGCCACCTCAGTCCAAAAAATATATATATCAAGTTCAACTGGTCGATATAACGCGAGATTTGTGTTAATGCCGATTCCAGCATCAGTAACAATGGTTGCTAAATGCCCAGTAAAGAGTTGCAATAACAAAAATTTTTTACCATGGAATAAACGTTTTCGGGAGAGTGTTTTGAAATGCGGTATTCTTGTATAGCCTGCACTAGAGCACTCTTCCTAATGAATTGATATCACTCAGGTTGATCTGTACTATGGGGGGTCTAATTCATTTAGAATCAAAATGCTTTCTAACGTACTATTATTTTTATCTCTGTGGTGCAACTTCACTGCTCTCAAGTCGATACAGATATTTCGAAGAATCTCATCAAATTATATGAAAACTTTCAGCACCAAATAGTAAGAATTTCTATGAATTTAGATATTAATTTCCCATTTTCTCTGTAATCTGTAGTTCTGAACAGAAACAGATCAACATAAAAAATATGTTATTACGGAGAGTGTTAAATAAAGGTTACAGCTGACTCTGCACGATATCTACCAAAAGAATTCGCTAATAGAAATTTCGTCAGAATTCATAATGTCATGTGTCTAGAGTTACCGCTTGGCGCCATCTGTAAACAAATTTCAGGAACGTGAATTTTCCCGGATGTCTATTATCAAGTGAGCCGAAAAAAATTAACATTGTACTGGTATAGAAGTCATTTCCCCAGGAATATATGCAACTTGCTCGGAATCCATAATCGGCCGACCCGAGAGGAACACAGGAAGAACGTCTCACCTTCTAACGGGCGTGGAGAGCGCTAACGGCGTCGGGACGCCGAGCGCCTTGATCCTCTGCTGCATCGTGGGCGACGGCCGTTGCGCGCCGTCGGGCGGCGTGCCGCTCCTGGCCGCCTCGAGGCCGCGCGGCCGCGGGTGCGGGCTGCTGCGCGCGTAGTGCGCACGCGCCGCCTGCCGCGGGGAGTCCCCCTCCATCGCGGACGACGACGGCGGCAGGAAGAAGTTGCTCTTGGAGCCGTGGCGCTGCAGAGGCGGCGGCGTCGGTTCGCAGTCCTGCGACTGCGAGGCCGACGGCTCCATGTCCAGCTCGCAGCCGTCCCGGCCAGGAGACATCTGTTACAATCAACGGTGTAATTAGGGGTAAGACAACTAGCGATAGTACGTAAAATCGGTTAATCGATAAAGTACCGATTCTACATCTATTCCAATTGTAATTCAGGTAATATGAGATGTCATTCAGAAAATATCAATTGTGATTGAGATTAGTCAAATGTTATTCAGAAAATATGATAATATAAAATATGAATATAACTTGGTTAATTTACGAAAGAGTAGAAGGGCCAGTTGTACATACTCCAGTGAACTGTGGTTCGATTGAACCGAGTTCAGTTACTGAGTATTAGCCAATAGAATCGTTTGTTGCTTGACAACTGAACTCCGTTCAGTGGAGTATGTACAACTGGCCCTAGCTATCTCGGAATTAGCTAATTCAAATTTATTGAATCCGTTTCCCATGTACAGCTTATCCAATCCATTCTAGCACAAACACAGGTATTTTTCCACTTGCACACTGGTAGTGCAGGAGACGAAAGAAAAAACACGTTCTACGAATAAATTTCAAGACAATGAAAACATATAATAGGTGTTTGTTCATCTTACTACACTTCACAGAGATTGCTGGGCATATACATCATTAGTTCTGTGCCAAGATGGATTGGATGATCTGTACATGCAGATTGGACAAGTCATAAAAAACTTCTTTGAATGAAGATGATGTAAGAAAGTGATAAAAGAAATACATAAGAATAGTTATTTATGTAATAAGGATCATAAAGACGATCATTATGATACAAGTCGTGAATGTTATCGGGCGAGGCGGAGCCGAGTCCGATAACACGGCGTGTGCCATAATGATTGTTTATGATTCGTATAACATACAAAATTTTATCTGATGGCATTTATATCAATTCATTTTCGAAAAATTAAAAACTGCATTTTCGACATGTCACAATGACAACTATTTTTAAAGGAGTAAGTATTGTGTAGTTTCAAATATTAGTAGGTGAGTGAGCTGTGCTTTGCCATTTCCTTGACAACATGTTTTCCTTATAGAATTTCATTATGGTACTTAGTACCATAATGAATTCATTATGGTACTTAGTCCCATAATGAATTCATTATGGTACTTCATTATGGTACTTAGTCCCATAATGAGCTTCCTTATGTCATCAAAATTGAGTGACATAACGTTGTCATTATGACATGCCATCGGATAAAATATGTTAAGTGTAAAATGTAAAAACGTAACATGACAATAGTAAAGTTGAGTGATTGAAAACATATGATAATATTATGCTAACTTTTTTTTTTATTTTCCCAAGAAACTACCGAGTTTAGAATATTATACATTATTGGAAAAAATGCATAAAAATCAGACTGTTTCATTGTAGAAAATGAAAAAAAAAATGACATTAAAAAAATAAATTGAAAATTGCCAATTATCTATTTCATTTTTTTTTTTCAAGTTGGCTTTGAAACGGAGTTTTCCATATTTCTTCATTGCATCTGGTAATCTATTATAAAAAATGATTCCTGTGTGATAAATTGACTGTCGTCCTATGTTAGATATGAATTTCATTGTTGATAAATTTTTGGAAGATCTGGTTGAATGACTGTGCTGATCACTATTAATTTTGAAGATAAGATTTGAATGTTTTAGTTTGTTTTTAATCAAATGTATGAAGGTACAAAGTTTGGGTGTATATAATGATGATATAGCCAAAAGATTATTAGGCTTATATAAATTTTTTGTTGGTTGCCGATAATCAAGTTTATATATACATTTAATCAATTTATTTTGTAGGGTTTTCACGGGTTTTACTAGAGTTTTTGTTGCCGCTCCGCAAACTGAAATTAAATACTGGAATTTGGAATATACTAGAGAAAAATAAATGGATTTCAGATATTTCATAGGTATGAAATTTCTTAATTTGAAAAGGACACCAATAATTGGAGATATTTGTTTTCTCAACATTCCTATATGTTTGGTCCACGTTAAGTTTTCATCCACATGTAGTCCTAAAAATTTGACAGCAGAGGAATATTCAATAATTCCATTTTTTAATTGAATGAATTCTGTTGATTTTTTACTAATATACATAAAAGGTGACTTTTTGAAGTTCAATGTTATTTTGTGACTATTCAACCAGGATAATATTGTCTGAAGATCCATTATCATGTTAATTTTTATTTCTTTTTTATTATTTCCCCTATATATTATAGACGTATCGTCTGCAAACATTTTAATTTTTCCATTCAATTTCAAATCAGAAAGAGAATTCACATATATGAGGAAAAGAACCGGTCCAAGAATAGATCCTTGACGAACGCCACATATAACAGTTTTTGATGAACTGGCTCCTTTCCCCATATAGACGAATTGCTCTCTTTTTGATAGATAATTTCGAAACCAGGTATGAACTATTCCCCTTATCCCTATCTGATACAATATACTCAAAAGAATTTTGTGATTAACTGTATCAAAGGCTTTTCGAAGATCTGAAAAAATTGTATTCATTTCAGGAATGTTTCGATTATTAGCTCCACATATTACTAAGACTTATTAGATGAATCGATTCAAAAATGTTTATCTTCACCGTGGAACAGATTTACTGATTCAAATGATATCTATATCGAAAATGCATGTAAGGAGAATGCTGAATAAGTCGAAATTAGCTAATTCCGAATTATTGATAATTATAATTTAAAAGCTGTCATCTACGATTCACAAATTGAAGAAGATTTAAAACTTGAAGCTTGACTAATGTTTTTATACAATTACTAATAAGCTCTATGAATAACGTGAGTAATAGAAAAATACTTTGAAAAATGAAGACTCGTCTGGCCGTCGAGCCAAAATCTTTCGCAATACTCGTGTTTGATTAAAAAAGTGCGAGTTTAAAAATATAAAAACATTTCAGATGGATCAATAGTGAAAATAAGGCCGATGACACGAATTTTTTTCCAGATGGGACTCAAACTGCCACCAACGGTAAATACGTAAAACTTACTTTGTTGTAAGCATTGGAGTTGATGTTTCTCACCCCATTGCTGTTGTCCATGTACGTTTTCACCTGGCTGTCGTTCGTTATCGTAGCGATCGGTCCGTGAGGACAGTGTTTTCGTTTCGCATTGTATTTGTGGGGCTTTATGAGACTGAAAAAACAAAACATAAGTAACGAGTTCTCTCGGGCCTCACGTATATGGTAAGAGTCGACCGCCCGTTCTCACAAGATATCTGTTTTTCTAAGGCACCTGTTGTTATATTTCTGCAAAGTTGTTGTTTGAATGTTATTCAGAGGTATAAAATTACTGGAATCCATTTTGGGTTTTCTTTTCCCTGAAAATATTCGATATTCAAAACGGAGAACACGATCAGTTCCATGTTGAGTCGAAACAAACCTTTGTACAACGAACAGAATTCAAAAAATTGTATGTAGGTGGTAGTGTTTATACTGGCGAAACATCAAGACCAATAAGAACAGCTAAGCATAAAAACTTGAGAAGACGAGAAATGGATAAGAAATTGGCTGAACACATATTTTCAACAAATGGTACACACATGGTAGAATGGAACATTATTAATTTACCTATGATAAAACAGAATTGAACAAAAAGGAAACTCAAAGAGGCTAATTTTATATTGAAGGAAACAGAATAGATCTATTCACCAATATAACATACAGTATGTACACAAGGCAAGTCACATTATAAAACGTGAATGAAGATATTGCTCTACAAGTTCATGGTGGATGCATCTTCTGAAGAGGGAAGTTGAACTGGGAAGAATCAGTTTGAAGTAGGTTGTGTCAATATCAACACTTAGTAGAACTGTTGATGCAGCCAGCGTCACATTTTGACACAACACACAAAACTGAAATATCCAAAAGGATTTTGCGAAAGGCTTGAGTGAGAGAAGAGACTAGTTTCCGAAACGTCGTCGAGGGGATGTATAAAATATTTTTCAATTTTTTTTCTCAAATTAAATCAATTAATTCGCAAATAATTAGATACTGACAAAATAGTCAGTCAATTCTGCTTTCTGCGTAATATTGCAGTTAGCTACGTATCAGGGCGAATGTAATAAGCAAATCTATAAACAGATACCATAAGAGTCTGAAGTTTTTCATTTTTAGGGGAAAGAAACCCCAAAAAATTGATGTCAATATTGCGGGGTTGCCCAGAAATGATCAACTAGTCCTGTGGACTGGGGCATCTAATTTTGAAAACATTTTTGGTATATTTCCATACTTATAACAGCTGGACACGAATCTGAGGCGCATTTCATTTTTCCGCAATATAAAGAACAGGACATATTCCACCTTCTTTACTGCGTGATAAAATCAATAAACACACTTATTTTCATCATGTTCATTTAAACCTCATTCTGCAAATATTTTCAATTTTTATAAATATTCATTTAGAATTTTCTGAAAAAATGTTGTTTTTAAAATTGTTCGTTCCGTTAACCAGCTGACTAACGTCAACCCTCACAAGTCGAAACTTGTGCGAGCAATGGATCAACGAGGCCTTACTTTTTAACGTGCGATTTCCCAGCACGGTGGCCTGGCGGGGATTTCTGAACCCTGGTCTTCCGCTTGCAAGGCGAACGTACTAACCACATCACTACCGAGATTACGTTTGAATATTAAAGAATCAATTTGCAACCAAAAGTCGCAGAATTTCAATGTTTTTTTTTAAGAAAAATGGAAATATATTCGGGAAAAGATGTCAAAGAAGATGGAATACGATGTTAGGGGGACCTTGGACAAATATACTATTGGTTTCATGCCATATTTTTTCCATATTCAAAAGTCCATAACTTTCAAATGAACGTAGAGCGCCGCGTTTGATTTCATATTCACGTTCTGCGGTTCAAATCACGTTAAAAAATGATTCGAAAATATTTGCCATTGTCCAAATGTACATATATATATATATACATTCAATTTGAAAGTCTCGGTCATTTTTACAGACAATTATAATGAAACACATTAGATTATAGACATAGACAACAAGCCTATAACACTATACAGGGCGTCAAATGACCCAGATTTAGCTTTCTCTTCTCAAGACTGCCTTCTCTCCACAAGAATATTTGTGATCAATAATACTATTTGAAACAATAACTTTTAGCAGTTTTTAGCGGTCGATTGACTATATACAGAAAAGAACTGAATTTTCCACCAAAAAATGAAAAATACATCAAATATTCTCATATAATTAATCCTACTCTATCAGAAGCCACGATTTTTTGATTTCCAAAAGGTAGTGCAGTCACTACCTGCACAGTTTTTTGAACAGATATAGACTTCATCTGTTACTATTTATTATTCTGATTAATTTTAACCTTGAGATAGTTGATCAGACAATTAGGAAATGTAAATTTGGGGAAACACTCCGTGAATCGTCGACTTTTAGAATAGATGAGAGCAGTAAAAACTTTATAGTAATCCCATATGAACCTCAATACACTAGAGGACTTCAACAGATATTCGATCAAGTAAATATGAAAGTTGCATATAAAACTCATTATAAATTACAACAGCTTCTTGGTAATCCAAAATATAAATTATTAAACACAGAGAAAACGAAAATTTACGAAATAGGTTGTCAAGAATGCCAGAGCCGGCGAGCTATTAAAACCCGTTTCAAGGAACATTTTACACCCATGAAATGCATGTATAGAAATAGCAAAATGTGAAAATAGCATAGTGACAAAGGACCTATCCCTTTTAGCTCTTTTTATTTTCTTGAGAAATTAATCAGAATAATCAACAGTAACAAGGACGTCCATATCGGACCGAAAAACTCTGCACTACACGAAATTGTAAGGATATAAATAGCCAACCCTAGTCTACCATTTCTAGAATTGTCTTTTGGAAATGCAAACCTGATTAGCAAAATGCGCGTCGACTGCAAATAATATCACTTTGGTGTTAGGATAATTTATCTCTACAAAAAAGTTCAAACTTCTACACCAAAGATTCTAGCCTAAGAGTGCGCGACCCCCAGACCTTCGTTATTTTATGTTCCCAACATAGATAAGAATAATTAGCGACTATGGGGTTTTGATCTTGGTTACTCGGCCGGGAAAGAGGCAGCAAAGATTCTTTTCCAAGCCATGTGTTTTCGTATATATTTCTTACGCATGTCGTAGCTTCAAGTGCACATTTTCTTGATTACTTATACATAATGCCAAAATCTATTCAAAAACAGACGTGGAATATTTCATTAATTTTGTAGATCATTAATATTTTTATGAGTATTTTCATGCTTCAACTGTTATTTTCCGTATAAACTTCTATTTTCAACACTGCTTTGAAGCTTCATCAGCTTTCTGTAAACATTTCAGTCAAACCATTGTGTTGAACTGACAAATAGAGCCATATTTTCTCGGTAAAGTATTTGAAATACTTTGAAATCATTTTATTTTTGCGTTGAAATAATTGCTTATACAATAACGTTACATCTGTCAATTATTGAAAGTATTTCAAAATCATGGTTGAAATAATTTCAAAATCATCAACCGAGAAAATATAGCTCAGATATCATGCACCTACTTTAGAAGATATACTTTGTTCAACCATCCTTTGCCGTTACGTCATACGTTGTCCAACTTTATCTCTCATTCATGAAATGGATGAGACGGAATTATGACGTCATTAACGTATGTCTAATGTCGATGTGAATTTCATTTGTCATTTTTGACAATTCAGTTGTCATAGTTTGATTTGTTCAGTATTTTTGGCCATTTTCGCCTTTTTCAGTTAATTTTTCATTGTCAAAATGCCTTTTCGGTGTAATGAGAAAAAGCAAAGCTTAATTTTGAAGTTGATTGACTACTTTTCAAGAGAAAGAGATGCTGGAGTGCCGCTTTTACCGTTAAATGCAGTCTACAACGTATATATCTACCCATGTTATGCAAAATGTAAGTTTTTATTGATTTGATTTTATTGAATTCTATAGCGTGTTGGTGATGCTCTAGAAATATCTATTGGAACTGTTGAAAAACTAGCTATTAGTGGAATGGAAACAGATAAAGACTACAAAATCAAATCTCATGTCGGACATGTTTATGCTCGAGGATCATCGATTTATATCATACATCAACATGCAATAAGAACACGAGTGTATGCGATATATTCTGCAGGTAGGAAGGTACATACGAATAATAATTTTGAGGTTGAGTGTAAAATAACATTCAACTAATATAAGACAAACGTAAATCAGCAGAATACGTCACCGATTATGACGTAACGGCAAAGGATGGTTGAACAGAGTATAACTTTGTCTTACCATTGTGTCTTAAATTGTCAAGTGAATGGAAATATCAACATTATAGGGTAGTTGGTGTCAAAAAAACGCTTTGAATACTGTCAAACGTGAGTATAATTATAATTCAATAAAGTTTAGGGGTGTTTGACAGGGAGTTGAAACCGTAGTAGGTGTCTGGCAATGGATGATGCGATTTCTAATATAATCCCAAAGAAAATATGAAAAAAACGGAGCTTTATAGTTTGACGAAACTGAGGTAGTATTTTATACACCTTTGCTACCTGGTATCTAACCAAGTATAACCATCAACGAAACTTCACAGTCACTGATCGTTCTCACCTATGTTGGGAACATGCGCAGAGAATATTTCAGCTTTTATAAAATAACGAAGGTCTGGTGGTCGCGGGCTCTTGTTCTATTCCAATCTCATCGTTCACTAGAAGTTATTGTTAGATCGTTTCGAACCACCGATCTTACATATAACTGGATGAGCATTGCCATATAAGAAAATTACGCCAACAAGTATATGACATTTTGAAGCATAGCACATGCGCATTGACGAAATGTCAAACATGGGCGTCTTCTTTGGGTTAATAGGAGATATTTTCATCTCACTCCAACAAGTAGGATTAGGAAGAATGAACAGATTACACACTCAATACGCCACCGATACAACTGACGTTGTGACGTATTGACAACGTCACTTTGGAGTAACGCACTTTCGATTTGGGAGGGTTCAATTTGGCGTAATTTTAGCAAGGGACGAAACGGACACTGCTCATTCATTTATATTCAAGATCGGTGTTTTGCACATGAATGATGCTGGGTCATTTTTGAAACCATTTATCAGTGTCATGGACTCGTATTCGCTTTCACCGCTGATCACTCATTATGACTAAAAGAGACATCTACCGAGATAACCGTCCGACTATCGATCTCACCTCGGGAACTGCGGCCCGAACTGCGTGTAGCAGCAGTTGTCCCAGCAGCCTCTGGAAAAAGGGTTGTAGCCGCCTTTGAATTTGCCGGTGACTTGCTCGTTCGTGGTGCGTCCTCGAGACACGAGCACCATGTGGAAGCCTGTTAAGCCGAATATCGGAATCGACAGTAGAGCTACCAATGCCATCAATACCATACTGGAGGGAAAGTTAAGGGAATGCACTGCCAACAGACACAAGAGGGAATATGCATGATATTTTTTTGGTCATGAATCGATCATTTTCATTACGAATGCCCTTCTGAAATTTTTTGCCTGGTCTAGCGATCAGTCCTTGCTATTTAATACAACTAAAACGAATTGTATCTCTTTTCATCCTCGCCAAAAAACTTCTTCCACTGACTTTGATATATTGGTTAACAACTCTATCATAACAAAAACAGACAATATGAAATTTTTAGGAGTATTTTTTGATTCAGATTTGTCCTTCAAGACTCACTGTTTAAATTTATCAAAAATGTTGAATTCTAAATGTTTTCAAATTAGAAATTTAAGGAAAACACTTAATGTAAATCACATTCGTTTAATTTATTTTAGTGAAATACAGTCAAGGATTAGTTATGGAATTTGCACAAGGGGTAGTTGTTCTCATGCTAAAAAGGTTTTTTTGTCACAGAAAAGAATTTTGAGGTGTATTTCAAACATCTCATTTGTAGACTCTGGTCGGCCTGTTTTTATCCACTTGAGAATTTTAACTATGTATGGTCTTTATATACATTATTTACTCACATCAGTTCATAGAAACAAGGATTACTATCTGCGAAATAGTGATATTCATGCACATGATACAAGATATAAATCACATTTTTCTGTACCTTACCAGCGTATAGAAATCTGTAAGAAATCACCTGTAGCAATGGGAATTAAACTTCATAATAGACTTCCACAATATTGTAAAGATATTGCCTTATTACATAAATTTAAAGAGAAAACTAAAAACTTCCTCATTGACATGTGTCCATATTCAGTTGAGGAATATTTTGAAAATACTCCTTGAACTGTGTCCAAACTGCAACATATACTTTGATTTTAAATGTACCTGTTTATAGTGTGAGTAAAAATGTTGTCTGTGTTTTTTCTTTTCGATACTGTGTTTGTAAAGGAAGCTTTAATATCTTGAGTTAGAGGTTCTAGTTTCTAGTTGAACCTTTTAATTTGTTTATATCTGACCTGTCTTATATCATTATTTGATATTATGAGATCAATAAATTATATTCTATTCTATTTGCACCTTCATGACGGAGGAAAACTATAAAAAGGCTTGAGCCGTTCTAACTCGACCATTCAGCGCGCGCTTCAGGTGATAAATGATGTTTCTATGGTTTGTTTACTCTAAGAGTTTCAGTTTTAATTGTTATACAAATCATGAAACGAGCTAAAACAACTTCTTACTCAAGTATTGTATGGTATCGAGGTGCAAAAACACTTCAGAAATACACGGAAACGATGGTCTATGATGATAAGACGGGATAATGTATCTTCTAAGTCGTGTTTATATTGTTGTGAAGATCACTTTGAAGTGAGTGTGCTATATTTATATTCAGCTCAGTGTGAATCCGTCAGAAGTAAGTTTTGCATTAGCTATTTGGCAGTGGAGAAATTAGATTTTGAAGTTACTTACCTAGTTAAAAACATACGGAATATAGATTTATAATATACATCTGCTGTGGGCTCTGTGAATATCTACGTTATGGACCCAAATAGATCATATAATTCAATGTTTACCTTGAAGCTTTCACTCATTCAATCTCTCCATACGTAAGATCGATATTTGATGCAAAATATGCTAGGATCATTAATATATCTATTTTTGGTGAATTGTCCAATTGTGCTTGGATAAAACCACTTTCAGTCATAATCCTAGATTCACCAAAATCACCACAGGAATACAGGTTCGAAATATTACAGCACCAACACAACCAGTGACGACGCGTTCTGTGAGTTTTTCTCTCTATTTGTTTGATTTTCATATGATACTTCATGGGTTTAGATAATAAATGAATGAAAAAAATACCATTTGATTATAATATGGAGAGCACATGGGAAAAATGATGAGAGTCCATTGTTCACCAAATTTATTTTTATACAAAATATTCTTCCCCCAAAATAGATGCATCTTTCAGTACCGAAATCAACAGGAATATCGATAACAGTCACATAGAAAACGTGAATTTGAAAATACACATACTCGGGAAAAACGAGGAAAGGTAACCATGTCACCTTTCGAGGGATATGTTCTAATAGGCCAATCTGATAGCTAAAACATGAATTTATATAAATAACATATTTAATTGTATTTTCTCACTTGCTGCAACTGACTTGCTAATAAGCCGAAATTTAATTTAAAAACGCCTTCCCAAATATTTATGGTTTTGGAAATTCATCCTTCCTTCAGTGTGCTCTTCATATGACGATAAAAAAATCCCAGAAAAAATATTAGGGAAACATTTAAATTCAAATATATCGAATAATTGAATAGTCCCTATTACTATTTTTGTCCCAATTTTTAAGAGAAAGCCATCTCTTCTAATCAATTGTATTAGAAGTTGCTTTTTTGCCCGCCATTTTTCACCAGTCAAACAATGTTAGAAGTGTATATCGTTTTGGCTTTTTCTCGCACCAGGGGCATAATTATACTAATTAACATTTATCATACTGTACAAGTTTTTGAATAAACTTCTTGGCACATTCCATACAAGGTCTGACTGAAGCTCAAAAATAAAATTTTTTCATCCTTTAAAAAAAGGGCGTGTCAGAAATGTTCTACCACAAGAATATTTTTCGCCAAATGAAACAAAACCATCTAAAAAACATCCACTTCAGACGTATTCCTCCCTCGAAAGAAATTCCTGGGTACGCCACTGGCTTTGGTGCTCGCGCTGAATCTCGCTCCATACAAATCTTACTATATAGCAATAGGCGCTTTCCGTTTATTTTTTATACCAAATTTTCAAAATAAGTAATTACGGATTTCAACTTATTTGAATAACAACATTTCTAGTGAATGTTGTTCACTGGACTTCCAAAGTAATATGCCCACTTTCAATCATCAGATCACCATGCCTAGTGAAATGATTTGGATTATGCTCCTAGTGAAATGATTTGGATTATGCTAATAGTCTACAATTTTCCAGATTATTTTACGATGTGAAGTTTTCATGATTATATAAATATATATGGTGAAAAGGATACGCAATGATGGGTTGAGGTTTGGAGTAGACTTCCCCACACTTTAGTATAAAGATGAGGCTCAATGTGAATATACTAATCATGTGTATACTTAATGATATGAGGAAGAAAAAGAAGAACCTGTAATTTCTTCTCCCTATACAGTTATTTACCCATGGACAGTGATGATCGAAAGTCTGAAAAAGAACAGTTATAAGAGTACTTTATTTGACCACAGGCTGATACATTGTTTTTTATAATAAGGATAATCGATGAGAAAAAGAAGTTCAAGAGAAATCAAATTTAAGAAACTATGGGTCCCTTGTTTTTGAAAGGTCTGGTGAAGCCAGTAAAGTACCAAAGATTGTGAGAAACTAACAGATATTCAGCTGAATTTCACTAAATATGAATTTTATCAAACCATCTATTGATTATTCATCAGTGATTGAATACTTTTTCACATTTGAATATGTAACTTCAATAGTACTTAACTTCAATTATTTTATATTTCATTTAAAGATAGTAATGTATTCTACATTTTGCACTGAAAATATGTTTTCGTATGTTTCTGTGACTTCAAAATATTATATACTTTTTTAAATGATTCGTCCTATTATATATTACACTTTCTGGAATACATCACTTCTTTTATATAATCAAATTAATGCTTGCTAATTACTTATGTGTAGCGTTCCCAACAACCTCATAAGTTTGTTGTAGTACAATGATCCAAAAGAACCAATCAGATAAAAAATAATCTAAAATATGAAAATAATGTTGACTGTTCAAACATATAACAAATTGGGAAAGGGATATAACAGAATAATTACTTTATCAAACACTCCATAGGTTCCCCTGTATTATTCAATTGGTTTTCCATCTCCAGAATTCTACCATTGATGAATTTCTTTCAATTTTCTTCTCCTGAAGATGCTAACCTTGTTAGCGAAACGCGTGTTGAGTGCAAAAATATCATTTTGGTGTTAGGGTAATTGATTTCTAGGAAAAGTTTCAATCAAAAACATGAATAATGACAAATGAAAGATTTATAAAGCATTTAATCTTAATTGTATTTTCATATTATAATCATAAATGCCTTAATTCGTAAATATGTAATTGAAAGGTGGAACTACAACTGAGTTATTCCTTATGTTTGTCAATTTCATTGATTTGAGAATGGTTAGAAAACAGCCATTAAATAAACAATAATATACTTCAATTGAGAAGCAGGTCAGTACATTCAAAGCATTAATAACTTCTAATTGTTTATGGTTGCCTGCAATAGCAATTATTGCAGGTTTTATCTTTGCATTTCATTCATCAAAACATGGTAAATTCGTAATTTTTTAATGATCCTTATCTTACTTCATTGAATAGCTAGATAAGGCCACTGTCGTGAAATTTCATTAAACCATACATTATATGGCCGATTTTATCAATGAACTTTAAAATATGACATACTGTTTATTCATCTAGAAGGTGAGTCACAGGCAACTAAGACAGATAATATTCATGCCAAAACCAAGGGTTATTCTTGAATGAATTCTTCATGAACTTCTATGACATAGTTTAAAATGTGGTACCTAGTATTGAAGAAACTTTAGAATTGTTACATGATGCAGTCATGGTGAAATGGAAAACTCACCTCTATACAATGATTACAAACACTGCAGTGGGAACACCTCGGTGGTCTATAAAATTTACAAGTAACACACCATTTCATGCGAACTGTGATACCATTTATATCAACGTTCTTATACAAGGGAGCTCTAAAGTCATCTTCTCTATCTTCGTCAGGAGGAGCTGAAAATGGGTTCATCAATTGGGTGTTCGATGCAATCAGGACTGACTCTTTTACCTTTGGGTATGACTCCAGGGTCCATGAAAGTAGCTAGGGTAAAATTTGCCAACACGAAGAAAGTGATGACCCCTTGACAAGCTGGAACCCATGGGTGATCTGGTATATAATACTGGGCACTACAATAGGAACAACGGCTAAATTTGGAAGCATAAACATACAGAAATAGCTTACGGATAATAAAAAAATAGTGTGGTGGCTGCAATAAGCAATGACCATGCAAATGTAGCAGGTATGTATCTAGTTTTGACATCACACTTGGGCATAATGTATTTTGTTAACTAGATGCACCCTCAAGTCCTAGCGAAAAGCTGAAATTTCAGCCTCATTCGGGTCAACATGGCTGGCACTAGCAAAGGCAAACACTACGAAGACGAAGACTCGAAAGAGACATCAAAGAGCATACGTCTGACGTCTGTTGTGTCACTTATGTCAAATATTAGACAGAAACAGGTGTGTCATGTTTGGTTCAATAGAAATTCTTGAAATTCCCTGAAATCCAAAAGTACCGGTCCAAAGACATTAAACATTACACAGAGAATGGCCAATTCCCTATTATACTGTAATGTAATCCTGTCAACTGACGTCACCACGATACCTTCAGTAATTCGAACTAAATTTTGACTCGTGAAGCGTCTTTAAGCGGTGCTATTCGAGCAATCATGACGTCAGCACGTCAGTCAGCACAGCTTAGTAAACACTTAGATGTCTAGAAGGATGGTGCTGGGTAAGGTGGCTATATACTGGTGTTTTCACTCCATATAAAAGATTGTCAGCAAATCAGACGACCGATATGGCCAACTTGATGAAAAATTTGATGATGTAGGCGTGATAGTATTGCAAAAAATCCGCCAGGTACCGGCACTCTTGCAGTGGAGATGACAGTCCTGTGTTGCCAAGTGGCCATGTCGTTGCGAATTCTGGTCCAGATCAGTAGAAACACAATGCAAATTTATTCCAACTGAGAAATTATTTTCAAACTACATGGAATGAATAACGCATAAAGTTAAACACAAATTTGGCGCGTTTTGGTGTTTTCAATAACCTCACATATCCAGTCTCGATAAATTCTCTATCCTTTAACTTTAACAAAAACATCAGAATTGGCAACAGCGTGCTCCATGGATCGAGTGATCACGAAAATTAATAGAAATTTTTGATTACCAGCGCCCCTCATGGCCACTGATGAACTATCACGCCTTGTCCACAGGTTTGTCTGAAACAATATCGCAACATTAAAAACACCAGTATATGGATATCTTAGTGCTGGGACTGATGCGATATTGTTTAGAATTTTATGGCGACACTTTTCTTCATTAGTGTCATTTTTACGTATCGTGGTGTGCTTCTCAATTTCATCGCTAGTTGACGCTAATTGGAAGTGCATAGTCAACCGATCGATCGACAAACTATATTCTTTGATTCGAGCAGTCAACAAAATCAGCAAAATCTAATGTCATACTCAAAAAAAACAAAATCGAATGAAAGGAACACAATCTCACGGACAATGGAATGTGACAGGCAATAATTACGCTACATTTTGTTCGTCAATGAACGAATCGATAAATACAAAGTTAGTCAGTTTCGTATCAAATCAATGGGTTCGTTCAGCCGTGCTCAACAGTTGAGTGATGTGCCAACTTGTTCGGCTGAACGGACCGCTGCACCATTGATCACTCGAAACCGTTGAGCAGCGGCTCAACACGTTTAGTGATTATTCTCAACGGTTGTGCACCGCTGAACGAAGCCAATAAGAAATATTAGACATGATGAAGTCTGTCATAACCTCCATCCTATCAAGTGCCACCTACTTCGAGCTTTACGAATACATGCCAGGAGAAAGCTTTTCTTTTGATTTGACAGTTCTTGAGAATGCTGCATGAATGATGTATATGCAAGAATCCATCTTAATTTGTTTTTGCGATTTCTGTATGTCAAAATTAGTTTCAATGACAATAGAACTATAACTCTGAGGCCCACCGATGAAAGAGGATAATTTCAAACCACCTTCCTTTCATTCAATCACATTAATATTAATGTGCTTATTTATAATTCCTATTAAATATATTTTTAATGAAAATTATAAAGACGAAGCGAAAATTACCGTTGAAAGTTCATCAGACGAAAACAAATTTGAAATGAAATACTCTTGAAAAATGTCACATTTTTATTGCCTAAAATCTAGAGCATGATGAGAGTAGACAGTTGAAGGCAATCGTACATAAACAGTTAAAATAACATATATAATATCATCAGAAAACGTACAAATTCCTCGAACGCCCACTAAAAGAGTTTAAAACCTTAAATAAAATCGAGTGGCTTAGAATTTACTGACGCGGGGGCATGAAGCCGTGTTGGGGGGACGGCTGGGTGAATCCCTTCGAGTACGGATTGCCTTGGGCGGACGTGGGGTACACCACGCTGCCGGGGGGGTGGCCGTACTGCTGTTGCTGGGGGTAGGCCAGGCTGCCTTGCGACGGATTCGAATAGGCATTCGAGCTGGGCCCCTGCGAGCTGTCCATCACTTGGGGAACGTACCGGCTGTGAAAGAAAAATATAATGGAACACTGATGACACTAATACGGAGGCGGAAAGTGAAGATAACATAATAGGAATATGCGTGATTTTTTGGTATGGCTTAATCTGATCGTTTACATCTTCACGACTTAGAAGAAAATATAACTGGGCTTGAGAATATTCAAACTATTTTTCAATGTGAAGCATTCCTAGTTCAAGTGATGCGAAGGTACGAAAACGATGGTGTAAGATAATGAGGAATAATGTATTTCCGAAATCGTAATTATATTGTTGTGAAGATCATTTTCACGTAAGTATTCTATATTTATATACAGCTCAGTGTGAATGAGTCAGAAGTGAGTTTTGCATTAGCTATTTGGCAGTGGAAAATTCGGTTTCGAACTAACCTTCTCTAGTTTACAGGATATTGGAATCTCGATTCATATTAAACATCTCTACTGTGGGCATTTAGGAATACCAATCTATGTTATGGACACAAATACATCATATAACATTATGATTACCTCGCAGCTTTCACTCCAAAATCGAGATTTGATGCAAAATGTGCTGTCATTATAAAGGTATCTGTGTTCGGTGAATTGTCCGATTTTACTTGAATAAAACAACTTTCAGTCATCTTTCTAGATTCACTAGAAATCTAGATTCACTTGAAATTGACACAGGAATGAAAGTTTGAAATATTTTACCACTAACACATTAGGGTTAATGCCTATAAATCCACTGTTGTGTCGTCTGATTATAGTATTTTTCACAGTAAATGGTATTGGCTTATTAACTGCAATAAACTACCCGATTTAATCCCATTGTGTACAACTTAAGGGTCTAATTGGTTTTATTATAATCCTTCAGTCAATACACCGCGGGCATATCTGACAGGCGACAGTAAATGACAGTTGTCAATCCAGCCTGCTGGACAACCAAACCTGATTTACCTATGCTAAGTGTGTGTTTATGTCATATTTTAAAATCTTTTTTCTCAATAAAGGCTCAATTTTGTGCGATTGTGAAATGTGGAAGTAATAGCGGCAGCCATAATGTTTCATTCCATCGATTCCCTTCTATTTTCGACAATAGAAAAAAAGATTAATCCTCTTGCTGAAAAGAGATGTGAACTGTGGATTCAGGCAACTAGAAGAGCAGATTTAACTTCTTATAAGTTGAAATGGGCAACGGTGTGTTCAAAACATTTTGTAGGAGATATTTTCAAAGAATCTAGGAAACATAGGCAACATAATTTTTTTTTTCATTTCAGGCAAGCCAAGTGCACTCCAAGATATTGTCAATATGGACTGGGTACCGAATCAATTACTTGGCTACAAAACAAATATCAATGCGTCAATATTCCAGTTGATATGGATAAAATTGATGATGATTATTTGTGTGAATCATCCAGCTGTTCAAAACTTGAATATTATTGATGAGTAAAATCAAACTCTGAATGATATAAATTAACCAGTTGAAGAAGTGGAACATGCACAAAACTCTGGTGAACACCTATGTCCCGATATTGATTTCGAGTTGCAGAATTGTTATCGTGAAATCCATCATCTCCGGGAAACTTTGCAGACTTAATCATTCACATTGGAAAGTTTAAAGCATAACTCATCTAAATGCTTTTTTTATACAGGATTGCCATATGAAAAGATGGTTGTGGTTTATAATTTTGTAGAGCCTTATATAACATACCATTAAATCTGTTCTTTCAAAATTATTATTTATTGAAGTACATTTTCAGTATTCTTTTCACAACCTCCACTCCAATCCTTCTAATCCGTTTAGATATAAACATATTGTATGAATCCAAACTTTTATAGCCTTTGAAGTCTTCTGTGCATGCACTCTCATATACAAAATAGTTAATAATGTCATACAAAATGTCATGAAACTTTAGGAAAGTTTTTGCAAAGCATTACTACAATCCCCAAATTTCAATAAATAAGGATCACATCCATCACTTCCCTTCAGTTTCTCTAAATATCTCTTCTGGATATCCATAGACGAGGTGTTGAAATAATCACTTTTATCAGCCATTTCACAAACAATTTCCTTGCAAGCAGTAAGAATAATGAATATAGATTGCAATATATTTATATATGTCAGGTACACTAACGGTATACCCAAAATTAGGTTAAACCCGTAATTTCTTCATAATTACGATCATAATCTCATTAAATTACCATTGTTGCTTATGGAAGTACGGTTTGTTTGTCCAGCAAGCTGATTGACAGTTGTCTTGTGACGTCACATGCCCGCCGTCTATACCATTTATTGTGAAAACTACTATACACATTTCTTTTCGACTATTGGTGACGTGTTTTGTAAGTTTGAATTTCCCCTCCCTAATTCTTTGATTATATCATGGTTTCAAGTAATAACTAAATAAAAAAAATACATTTCGATTATAATATGACAATAATAAAGGTTAGAGAAAAAAACATTTGGGACAAATTTAAACTTTATGTGTATTCCCTGTTGGAATGTAGTAAGCTTTTTCCAGTAACAGTTCTTTCACTTTTCTTACAGAACTAAAAAAATATTTGCTTGCATAATGATGTTCACCAAATTATCAAATGAATATTATACTCCAATTTATTATTTATAGTTCATAATTTTATGATGTTTTTTTTTTGACTTCCTCATACCGGAACCATGTTCTGCCTGGAAGCTGTATATTGAATAAATAAAATATGTATGTCTTTCTCTAAATTTCTTATGAAAACAGGTATATGTTGGAATGATGGATTGAGTGAGGCGGGTAGCGCAAGCGCAATTAAATATGAAACAATAATGCTCTCAATTACACTACTGTACGTTTGAAAAGGAAGATACACAAAACTCACAAAAGGTCAAAAATAAAATTTCGACGCAAACCTTTACTTTTAGGGCTGAATATTCTTCTTTGGCTTGCCTGCCATCAAGAATTTAAATGAATAATATACCAGAAATAACCTCTCTAGGTATAATGACATTAAATGAGTCATTCTCAACAGGTTATAAGAATTTACAACAAACCAACACACTTCCAATTCCAAAACTTCATGACAATTTTTCTTATCGGGTCCTATGTATTTAATTGAAACAATTTCAATATCTGTTGCTCCAACATGTGTAGTACATAACTAAACAACAAAAACATTTATTTTTCTTTCAATTGTATCTCTATTCCATCCTTTTTCTGTGAAAACTTGTATATCCGAAATGAATTAGTTATTTATATTTCATTTTCACTCTCCCTTAGGAATGTTCATCAAATATAAAAAATACTAGCTGACCCGTGCCCACTTTGCTGAGCGTTATTTTTTTTTGTGATGCAATTATAAAACTACTGTGTAGTTCTTGGTACTGGGTTTTATCAGGTTCATCACAGCTCTGCCATCTGGGCGCTCTCGAAAGAGCGTTTGAAAGAAGTAAAAAATGTTATAATCCCCTATTTCACCCCGTTAGACAATGAATTTCATTAAAACGTCAATTCTGTTGAAGAATTTTTAAGCAAAATTCGAAGTGGATTGAAGTATGTTGTCCGATACAATCTCTGACCCCGTTTTTTTCTTTAGGGGAAAAATTTCGGAAAACCCTTTCTTATCGGATGCCAACGTCACACAAAGAACACACTCTCCAAGTTTCAGATCTCTAGAATCAGTGATTTAGACTGTTTGTTGATGAATCCCTGAAAAAACTACTTTCTACCCCTTTTCAACCCCGTTAGGCGATTTATTTCAATAATATACGATATACGTCTTCCTATTCTCAAACAATGTTTATGCAAAATTTGAAGAAGATTGGACCAAGGAATAATATTGTTCCATACAAATTTGGCGCCGTTAAGGGGTGGAATTTCCGAAAACACGGTAAAACGGGATAGAAAGTATTCTATGCCTGGTTCTGAGCTACCTCCCCACTAATATTATCTGTGAAAGGTGATATTGAGGTTGAAATTTGAATTTGCTTCCACTTGGTTCAAAATTCGGTAAATTTGAGACACAAGATGCAAAAACAATTATATTAGGATGTTTTTTTATTCGGATGAATTTAGATTTGAAAATCTTCTTTTATGAGAGACAATTTTTTGATAATATTCCGTATTTATTTACTTTCATTCCAAAAAGTATTTTCTCACTTTGTCAAGTACTATTGAAAATACATATAAAAGATTAGAGGACACTTTTCAGGTTTGTATAGATAGAAATAAATTTTCCTCTGTTTGACCTGTGTAGTAGAAGATATTATTTATTTATTTATTTATTTGTAATTCAATGCTACATTGGTACAAAATTTATATATACCCTTTTCTTAAATAATATTTTTAGGTTTTAATTTTACAATTTTTTTTCAATAACAATTATGAAATTATGTATGTTTAATTTATTACTAAGTTTCTAAAAAGGAATATCAAGAACAGTCGAACAGTTTCAAACTGGTATGAGACTGATCATGAACTTTAAATTGATTACATATTTCATTGAATAATTTTTTTTCAGAATCACAAAGAAACAACAAAAAGAAAAATGAAACAAAATATTCAAACAAAGAAAGAATCCATCAAATTTTATTTCCTCGTTTGGAGAAAATATTTTTTTATTTTGATTTTAAATTCATTGATATTTTTACTATCTTTTATATCTTCAGGTATTTCATTGAATTTTGAAAGTGCTTCATGAGTGAAGCTTTTCCATCCAATTACAGAGTTTGCAGAATCAGGATGGAACAAGTTATGTTGTCTTGTAAGGTGTTTATGAATTTCTGATTAATATAAAATTAGATTTCATCATATTATTAATAATAAGATATGATACTTTCAGAGTATCCATTTCATAATGCTCTTCCAAAGAAAATGTGTTTGTAATTGAATAAAGTTGATGTGTTGCAGTGTCAAATGGTAGACAATACAGTACTTTCAGAGCTTTTCTGTATAGAGTGGATATTTTATTAAAATTATTTTTAGAACAAGATCCCCATATATTAATTAAATATTTGATTCCACTGAGAATATGAGAATATAAAAATATATTTGATATTTTGGGATTCAATTACATAATCATACTTACCCAGTGGTTTGGAAAGTGTACTGCTGTGGATAAGGCAAAGAACTGTACTGCATTCCAGGAAAGTTAGCAGCGCTAGAAGATCTGCCAAAATAATCAGTCATGTTATGGGGATTAGTAGTTGCTGAAGTGACTACAGACTGCTGTCCAGGTGTAGTGGCCATTGAAACAGATTGGGGCCTGCTGCTGGACCCCTCGTTGCTGATTTGGGGAGTTGAGGGTTTAGAGGTCTCCTTATGATCTTCTGTTCCATTTTTTTGATTCTTATCTTGTAATGGATCAAACTCGCTTGAGTTCACCTTGTTGAGGGAGGAACCTGACTGATTTGCATCGATGGTGGATGAATCGCCAGCATCTAGTTAATGAAATAACACACTTTTTGAACATCTATTAGTACTAAGGCTAGTTATGAAAAAAAAATACTCTGCATAATAAATAATACCATCAACTCTGCAAGGGAGGTTAACTTTACCTATTCAATATTGGATGGGTTGCACAGTATAACTATCTATAAAAATTATGGATTTATATAAATTTGATTTTTGTTTGAATGTGGAAATTTTTGTAATATAAACTAAACTTTCTAGACCATGCATTTAGATATGATTAGCATGGAAATATTACCTTGCAAAAACAAACCTACATCCAAGAATACTATTTACGAATCACTTACCTGTATGACTCCCAGTAGCAGCCTTATTTTCACTACCGTCAAAAGAGTCTAATATATCATTAACTTGGTCTCTTATATTTCTGAGCTGTTTTTTCAAATTGATTACTTCAGACGTAGACAATGCACTTGTTGCTTCATTTTTAAGCTCAGAATTCAATAAAATTTGTAATTTGAGTATTCGGCTACTTTGAATGGCAAAAGACAAATCATTACTCTCAAATATCGTTATCAAATCACCATCTGGAAAAATGAACCAATTAGAATGTTTGTGGGTTACATCTGGTGAGACAAAGAATGTGAAACTAATCAGATAATCCAAATTGTAAATAATAGTACCTTCATCTTTGTATTTGATTGTGATGTCATCATTCGCTGATAATTTACCCCTAAAAACCCTCTGCATCATTAAAACGAGTTCATCGTATGTGAGAGATTCGTTGTGTATAGGAATTCTTCTAATATCATCACCAAGTTGCACTTTAATTATTAATTTACCGCTCAAATCCAACTCACTTTTTATATCCATTTCGTTCTGAAAATGGTCGAATTCAAACATATTCATGTGAATAATGAATACTTACGTTATCATTAAATAGGTTTGTGTCGGACAGGTGCAAAAAGTGATATAATTCGTTAGAAAAAGGAGACTGAAACTATTAAAAATGGACAAAAACACAAAATACGATGGCAACGTCAAAAGTTTTTTGTTCGATGTCATAAACAACTTTCAATGAACGTCAAATTTCAAAGTTATGTCAGATCATTGGTCATGAACTGAGAACTGAGATTTCCATGATATTACAACTGATTCACTGAACCAACTTACCTGTGAAGTTCAATTTCAATTATATAGGTCTCGGCCTCACCCAAATGGTTTGCTATATTCCAGCGACCGTGGAACTGAAAACATGCATTGATTTTGCAGAAGGAACCAGTGGGATGAATTTGTGAGAGAAGTATTCGATAGACCGCGGGCATATCTGCAAGACGACAGTAAACCAGACAGTTGTAAATCCAGCCTGCTGGACAAACAAACGGATCTAAGGAGGCTTATTGTGCATTTGTGTCATATTTTAAAATATTTTCTCTCGGTAATAACTCAATTTTGAGTGGTTGTGAAGTTTCAATCCATCGATTCCTTTCTATTTTCGACAATAGAAATAATATCAATCCTCTAGCTGTGCCATTTCGCTAGCAGATTGATTGAGGATGTACCTTTATGAGACGTGAATTGTGGATTCAAGCAACTAGAAGAGCAGATTCAAGTACTGATAAATAAGTTCAGATGGGCAACGGTATATTCATGAATTTTGCTTGTCCAGCAGGCTGATGCGTGTGACGTCACATACCCGCGGTCTATAAACTAATAATTAGTATCGATTGATATTTCAATATATAAATATAAATATCTATGCTAGTAACGAATGCGGAGCAGAGATTGTCGAAGTGAATATATTGTGATTTGGTTTGTCAAATACTTATAAGCTTGATAAATTAGAATAATTAGAATGATATAGATCTTTCTATCAGTACTTGATTATGACTCCGCAGCATGGGAGCCGAAATGTCGAACAAAAAACATTTCGCACACGGAGCACTACTTCGCGAAAATACTATTTTTATATAATTTCTTTCTTACAACTAGTGCTATATACCTTCCCAATGTTGTAATAGCATTAGGTATTTGGGAAAAAACTTTAATTTCAGTTAAGAACATAGTTTGTCGATTTTACGCTTCTAAAACACAAGAATGCTTCGCTGTGAGCTCTGTTCTGATTTTCGTCAGGTATCATATTCGAGCCATATTCCCATAGATCAAACTGGTAGTCACGCCCTTTTCGTGTTACTAGCAACAACTTCTTGCAATTAAAACCTACAACAACATCTCTCATATCGCCAACTCACCGTGCCCTGGACAGCTCATTACTTTTTTCAGTGCGCTAGTTAATACATATCTTACAAAAAAATATTTCATTGATAAAATAACGACACAAAAATAAAGATGGAAGTGTAAAAGATATGAAGAGGAAGTTGAGGAAGACTGAGAGGTTGTTATTAGAAACAATATGTAATCGGATCCAGGCAGTACATGGTTTTTCAGTAGCATATTTTGTGGTTTACTATCAAACATCGAAAGATAGAGGATTGTTCGTGCACTTTTGCTCTCTGGCATAGGAAAGCGGTTTGAGCCGTTCTTTAGAATTTTTGCTCGAAGAAAAAGGCTTGGTATACAAAATGAGCAAAAAGTGATTTCTTCCTTTTTGGAAATGAATCAAACGTCTTTGAATGATATACACGTACTTATCAATAGAGAGTGTTTATCAAATTTTTCTGATTTTACTTCTTTCATAGAAATTTTGATTATTTTTTTTCATTCGGAAAAAAAGCCAAAAAATATTTCTCAAAGAAAACATTACTATACCATATGTTCTTCAATTATATCCTTTCGCAACCGAAATTTAATAAGGATATAAAAACATTATATTCCTAGATGATCAGATTAAGATGAGCACATTTTTTTTTGGGACTGTGTGCAGTTTTTCTATAAAGTAAATGAAACCAGTTTGTGTTGTTCTTTCAAAACTTTGGTCGTTTAGGAGGACATTGTTGATGATATTTTTCAACCCGAATTCGATAAATATATAAGAACACAAATCGCATGTGAGTCTCAGTCTGTTGAAAGATGGGGTCAGAATTACTATACAAAGAGTATTTTCCAGTTGGAAACTTAATCATGTGAGCAGGGGTATCGCCACTCGGGCCTGGGACAATTTTCGTCTTCAAATAACTTGATCCACCCTGTACAAAACATCCTTCTATCCGATTCTTAGAATCACTTGCTGAAATTTTAATATTTTCGCCGGGTTTTCCCAAATTGGACCACGTTACGGCTTGCTGAAAGCCGGCAGATAACTCAGCTGGTCATCATTCTGCTTGGTGTAAGATTTGGGATGGATAATGCTTAAAACTTGATAAATGCAGAGCAGTTAGAATGACGTGTATAAATTGTAGACTTTTATTTGACACTACTCTTTCTTTTTTGTTTCAATATACAGGATCCCATAAAATGACATAGATGAAAATTAGATTGAACATGAAACTAGTCCCAACATTCTCCCCCCTTTTGCAATTTTGTAATGACACATTTTTTTAAAATTGCAAACTAACAAATCCATATAAAAATAACATATGGACCACGAATTGAACATAAAACTATTCTGAACATTCAACTGAATCCAAAACGCTCTGGAGCCTTCACGATGCGTCCTCTTCTTGTTACTGCCGGTTGCTGAGTAGTGAAATTACCCTCTTCTCCCTTCGAATTCATTGCTTTCTTCTTTTTTCTTTTTCTATTTTCATACTTTTCTTCAGTTTCATTCTGCTTGTCTTCGGTCCTGTTTTCCTTTCTTGAATTCGTCAACTCATTTGCGCACTCCATGTTGGAAATCTCCAATGGATGAAGTCGTTGAAATGGTCGAAGAATTTCCCCGTTCTGGATTTTTACTCGAGCTATCCTGGCTATACCATCTCTACCAGGTATAACTTCCAAAATTCTTCCGAGTGGCCAGTTCAAGCGTTTCATATTATCTGCAGCAACGTACACGATATCTCCAACATTCAATGTACCAATTTTTCTTTGACCAGAGTTCACAAGTTCCGCTAGGTACTCCTTTCTAAATCGAGTCCTAATGCCATCTCTTATCTTTTGCAAGTACCGGTGACGTGAAATAAGATGATTCCTATCTACGAAGTCAAGATCAGGGGTTTCGTTACTATAGGTAGGTCTTGGATGAACATCGAAGGGCTCAAAGGTATCAAATCTTCATCGTCTTCGGAGACGTAAGTTAATGGTCGTTTATTGATGATGGCTTCACAGTCACAAATAATAGTCATCATTTCTTCAAAATTAATCACCGCTCGTCCCAAATTTCTACGAAGAAGTTCCTTTATTACTCTGACTAAACGTTCCCACCATCCTCCCCACCAAGCAGCAGAAGGAGGATTGAAAATCCAATTTATTTGTTTAACCGAAGAGAATTCCAAAATTTTATCCCAATCAACTTTTTTCAGCAAGTTATTTGCCCCGACAAAATTGGTTCCATTATCCGAATATATAGTGGATACTCTTCCTCTCCTAGCTAAAAACCTTCTTAAAGCCATGAGAAAGCTATCCGTCGACAAAGACTGCACTAATTCTAAGTGTAACGCTCTATATAGTGCACAAGTAAATAAAACAATCCATACTTTTTCACCGCTCTTCAAATATAAAGGCCCTGCCAAATCCAAGCCTGTGATTTCAAAAGCTGCAGCTTGGTTTACCCTTTCCTTAGGCAAGGGCGCGAATGGGGTTTCTACATGCTTGCTATTAAATCTTTTACATTCTGTACAATTCTTGATAACGTTCTTTATAGTTTTTCTGCCTCTAAGAATCCAAAATTTTTCCCTCAATATGCAGAGTAGTGTTTGGACACCTACGTGTTTATTGATTTTATGTTGTTCAAATATTAGCCTTTCAGTCAACTGATGTTTAGATGGAAGTAGAATTGGAAATTTGAAATAGTAAGGATTCTCGCTCATTAATAACTTAGTTCTTATTCTTAAAATGCCTTTCTCATCCTGAAAAACTTGTAGATTCTTTAATTTTGTTTTATCTTCAAAACTCTCTTTCTGGATTATTCTAATTATACACATTTCTGCATATTCTATTTCTTCTTAAATCAGCTGTCCCTTTCTTCCCCCTTTTCTCAAGTTATAATAAAATCGCTGTATCCATGACACCATCCTAACAACTTTTGTGAAGTATAACTACTGCTCTTCGGGCTTGAAGGCCGTCGTACTTTGGAATTTCTTCCTGACGTTTCGCTAGCGCGAGTGGCCAGCTTCTTCAGAGGCTTATTCATCTCCGATGACAGTCATCGGAGATGAATAAGCCTCTGAAGAAGCTGGCCACTCGCGCTAGCGAAACGTCAGGAAGAAATTCCAAAGTACGACGGCCTTCAAGCCCGAAGAGCAGTAGTTATACTAATAACCTCGGCCGCGAAAGCCTCAACCATTTTGTCAACTTTTGTGAATTTAGAAAAATGGCCTAATCTATTCGAAAAATTATTATTGGTATATATGTCACATTACTGACGACCATTTTTCTCCTTTCATGTTCAACCTCATTCTCTAGATTTTCATGTACTGAATGAGGCCACTATTCCCGTTTTTCTCGCAACCAACTCGGCCCTTCCCACCATTTATTCTCCATCAGAACTTTTTTTTTTTTATTTATTTATTGACAAAACAAACCTTCCGAACAGAACAAGTTCTGGTATAAGGAAGATAATACATTGTATATAATTAAGTTCAAATATTTCAAAATAAACGAAAAGTAACAATTACAAACAACTTTATATGTTTATTGATTGATGAACATCATTATGATATCAATTCTAGTTTAAGTTTTTTCAAGAAAACATTTATGGATTTTGAATTTTTAATATCGTCTGAAAGATTATTGTAAGTTTCTATACAACTAGATATAGGATTGTTTTTGCCTTTATTCGAATGAATGTTATTTAAGTGGAAATTATTGGCATTTCTGATATTATAGTTATGTAATTTTGATTTTTTTTTTAAATGACTATTACCTTTTTGTAAATTATTTGTTAGTTTGTATGCAAATTTTGCTTTTTCAAATTTTATTAGTTTATCTAATGTGAAAGTTTTGATATCTTTATATAATTGTAAAGAAGGTGTTTCCCACGGTTTTTAAAAAATAACTTTTATTGCTTTATTCATCAAACGATAAATGATCACTTTTTGGTTTTTACTACAAGATGACCATACTGTTATTAAATATCTAATATGTGAGACAATATGGGCATTATAAATGAGATTTTGAATTTGATTATCTAGAAAATCAATTCTTCTTATTGCTCCAATCAAAGGAATAATTGTTCTCTTGATTTTATCCACATGGCAATCAAAATTCAAATTTTCATCAATCATCAGGCCTAAATATTTGTGTTTTTCAACTTGTTTTAAAATCCTATTCTTCATCATTATTTTTAATTTTATTTGGTCCATATTTTTTTGTTTGAAAATCATGTATACAGTTTTTTCTGTATTAATAGTCAGATTCATTTCATCCATCCATTTTTCATACAATTGAATATCTTTTTCAATAATATTTTCTAATAGTTTTGTATTCTTGATGAAATAATAAATCACAGTATCATCTGCAAAAGAAATATGTTTGCCTATCGATTTTAATTTGGTTATACTATTTACATAAATTAAATAAAAAATTGGGGCCAGTACTGAACCTTGGGGAAGTCCCATGGTGGATTGTTTTTCAATACTTCGATTTCCTTCAATAACAACATATTGGATACGATTTTCAAAATAATTTTCAAAAAGTTTATGAGTGTGACCTCTTATTCCCTAAGTATTCAAAATTTCCAGCAATATTGTATGATTTACTGTATCAAATGCTTTTTTTATGTCTAAAAAAATGGCGACGCCATATTTACTTTCATCTAAAGTTTCGAAAATGTCATTCATGAAACTAGTTACTGCGGATTGGGTATTTGAATTTGGTATGAAAGCATATTGAAATTTATTGAAGCCAAAATTATCTTTGATGAAATTAACCAGTTGTTCTTTTAGTACTTTCTCAAAAATTTTGGAAAAAACATTCAGAAGAGCTATTGGACGATAGTTAGAAATATTATTCCTCTCTCCTCCCTTATAAATTGGTTTCAATATGGTTCTTTTGAGATGATTTGGAAAAACACCTTCTTCAATACATTTATTAATAATAAGTGATAGGGGTAGGCTAATTAGATCAACAATATCTTTCAAGTCTTTCGAAGTTATTTGATCTTCGCCAGGAGCAGTATTGGATTTGAGTGATATTATAATTTCATGAATTATTTCTTCCGAAACTGGTTTTAAAAACATGGTTTTATCACAAAGTGATGACATCATTGGTTTGGTTTTGAATTTTTTTGATAAAGTCAATCCAATTTCAGTGAAAAAGTTGATAAATTCATTGCGCATATATCTTTGTTAGATGTTATTGGTGTGCCAGATTTATTTTTAATTTGATTTATAGATTGTTTTTCCTTATTTTTTTTACCTATATTGCTATTGATGACATCCCAAATTTTTTTTAGGTTCTTATCAGCCTTTTCAAATTGTTTATTGAGCTTTTGTTTCTTTAAATCTTCGCATAATGTATTGACCTGATTCTTAATTTTTTTGTATGTATTCTTTAAGTCATCAAGATTTGGATATTTTTCAATTTTTTGTATAATTTATCTCTAATTTTCATTTCATCTAATAAAGATTTAGTTATCCAGTTATTGTTTTCTCGTGTTCTAAAGGTTTTCGTTTCACTGGATTTTTCTTTGCATTCTTTTATACAGTTGGCAAGTTCTTCAGATGTTGGTATATTAGTGAAAGAATTCAATTGTTCTGAAATGGAATCGCGAAATTTACTTTTGTCTAAAATTTTTATAATTTTCTTTATCATCTTTGATTTATTTTTGATTATTTTTTCTGTTTTTATATTTATTACGTTATGATCAGAAAGATGGTAATCTTTATATTCAATAAGATAGTTTATACTATCTAAGTGAAAATTGGTTACAATATGATCTATTATAGACTTTGTCTTATTATGATTTTGTCGCGTATAATGATGTTCATCAAGTACATTCAATATTTTGTAACCATTGGTTTTATAAATACTTTGGTATTCTTCAACTAAATTATTTTTGTCTAATAAGTTAATGTTCATATCACCCAATAAAATTAAATTTTTATATTTTCCAGTGATATTATTGATAATTTTGAAAAATTCTGCTGTATTCGTATCTGGTGGTCGATAAATAATGCCAATCTTCATTTTGGGATGTGTCGATATTATTTCAAGAATGATATATTCACAGTTTCCTGAGGTTTTTCTCTCCAGAATATTTAACTCCAGTTTTTCCTTCAAAAATATGGACACTCCTCCTCCACGTCTGTTGGTTTTTCTGCATTCATGGACTTCCGAGGAGTTTTGAATTTTAATAAATGGTATTTCACTTGGATATAACCAGGTTTCAGTTAGTGTTAAGATATCAATTTCTTCTTTCTTCATATATAATTCTAAATCCGTTAGTTTGTTCCTTGAACTTCTAATGTTGAGATATGCTAGCGATATAGCTTTATGAGTCATTATCAATTTGGGATAAGTATTTTTTCTGATATGAATTTTTTACCGGACAGTTTTCACTTGTTGCAAGATGGCCAGTGCAATGTTTTGTGTTATAATTATTATTCGAAAAATTACAGTTTGCACATTTTATTATGGATTCTTCACATTTCGTTTCTTCATGTTTTCCTCCACATCGAGCACAAACCAAAGCATTTTTGCAATTTTTTGAAGAGTGGTTGTATCGGTGACATTTAGAACACTGAGTTATTTTATTGTTTTCATATACTCGTAAATTTTGCCAATTAATAAATAGTTTTCCATTATTGTTTTCGAATATTTTTCTGAATAAATTTCCATTTATTTCTGCAAAAATTGTGTGCGTGTTTTTATGAGGAATAAATTTAACGAATGATATTTTTATGAAATCATTTTCATATATGAAGTGGTTCTGTTTTTTCAGGAGTTTTTCTAAATTTTTATTATCAATTGGCTCTTCGAAGCAACATCAGCAGGGTTCGAGTTGTCTGGTATATGATTCCACTGTTCTGTGGAAGTGAAGGAACGAATTTCTCTCACTCTATTTTCAACGAATGGTTTCCACGGACCGATAGTCTTTATCCAAGTGAGTGCTACCATGGAATCTGTCCAATAAAAAAATTCTAGAGTGCTTAATTCCCGTACTCTACTAATAGCTTGGCCTAACCTAACTCCTATTGAACAAGCTAGCAATTCTAATCTGGGAATCGTTATATTTTTTGGTGCAATTCTCGATTTTGCTTGCAATAACTGAACGGAAAACATCCCATCCATTTCAATTCTTATAAAAACACAAGCTGCATAAGCAATTTTGCTTGCATCTGAGAAAATATGAATAGTGGCATTTTTCAATATATAATGATTTTGCAAAGCAATTGATCTTGGAATGGAACAAAAACTCAAGAAATGAATTTGATTCAGCCAGCTTTCGAATTTTTGTATTATATCATCTGGCAGGTTATTGTCCCACCCAATTTTGATTTGCCAGGTCTCTTGTAACAACATTTTTGGTATTAAGGTGAATGGGCAAGTGAATCCTATAGGATCAAAAATTTTCTGGGCTGCAGATAGTAAGCTTCGTCTGGTTCTGGGCGTATTTTGAAGCTTACTAAATGTACTCAGGTCGCATAATATGATGTCTTCTTTGACATTCCATAACATTCCCAAAACAGAAATTTGAACAGAATCATTATTTATGTTGGTTACCCAATCCCTGAGATTAAATTGACCTAACGCCATCACTTTCGATTCCTTGATAAATTTCTCAACTTCTTTTACAGTATCGAAACTGGCAATACAATTGTCCACATAAAAGGTATCCTTTAAGAGTTCAACTGTTTCTTTTAAGTTAAATGGTGCTCGAGCTAAATGGTGATTTATTGTTGCAGCTAATAGAAATGGACTAGGTTTCACCCCAAACACTACTCTACAATGCCTGAATAATTTCTTTTGGTTTTCTGAATAATTGTCCCACCAAAAGAATCTTAAGAAGTCCCTATCCTGAGGGGAAATACTAATTTGAAGAAAAGCCTTCTCAATATCGGCTGTGACACCTATTGCCCGTAACCTAAACTTCAATAGGAGAGACGGTATGAGCTCAATCAAATTTGGACCAGTTTGTAAACAATCATTCAAAGAATTACCGACCTCGTCTTTAGATGAAGTGTCGAATACAGGCCTGATTTTGGTTGATTTACTTGATTCCTTAATCACAGCGTGATGAGGCAAATAATAGAAATTTTTCTTACCATTTCCTTCTTCTTTAACTTCCTTAATAATACCCAACCTTTTCCATTCCTCCAGTACCTTATCATAAGCGTCAAATTTCTTGAGATTGACTAGTTTTTTGGTGGTCGAAAGTAGTCGGGACTCTGCTTGATATTCGTTGCTCACCAATTCCGTATGACCTGGAATCCATGGAAGGACAACCTCGTATCTTTGCTCCTTGTTGATAATGATGGATTCATTGAAGTTCTTGATTGTTTCCTCTTCAAGAAATTCCTTAGTTTTTACTTCGGCTGGATCTTTTATTCCTAAAATGTCCAAATTCCATAAATCTGTCAATGATGAATTTGTGACACCCGAAAAAGTCATCCCTTTTGAACATACATTGAGTTGCCCCATCACAGTCCACCCGAAATGAGTTTCCATAGCAAAACGTTCATCTTTCAAATTTTCGAGTTTCCCTGTGAGTAATTTGCCAAAAATGTCAGCACCCAGTAACAACTCAATATCTCGCGGCGCATTTTTCACAGAAGTTTCGTTCAGAAAAATATTTCTTTGTGCAAGCCGATTTATGTAGGATGAATCTTCCAATCGAGGAATGAAATTGCATATTTTTTCCTGATCAAGAACAGACAATTCAATTTCAAAATTTCTGTCAAGGTTTCGTACAATAATATCAAAAATTCCGTGTATTTTTGGACACGTTTGCATACCTCCGAAAACGCCCTGTATGATATTCTCCACGCCACTTTTGATATAACCTAGATCTGTCGCACATTTTGACAGTATGTAAGATCTTTGTGACGCAGAATCCAGTAATGCTCGGACAACTTTCTCCTTGTTATTATTAACAAGTTATTATTAACAAGTCGAACGAGTATAGTTTGCAACAGGGTATCAGTACGTACATTATTTGTTAAAACGTTCTCAACATTTTGATTCGCGGCAACTGATTCATCATTTTTTGAATCTTTTTGCACACGCAAGTCAGGGCACATGATAGGATAATGTTTCTTAGTGCAAACCAAACATTTAATGAAATTTCTACAGTTGCGACTGGTATGGTTTGTTTTCAAACAGGAGAAACACTCCCTTTTACTAACGATTTTGGCTCTTCTTTCATCCAATGTCAGATTTTGTGCTCTGATGCAATCCTGACTTGCGTGTGTTTTATCACAGAATAAGCAAATTGGAACATTTTTATCTTACCTCGATCTGATCGACTTCCTGTATTTGCTGAATAAAGAGCTGAAGCTGTATACATTTCCAATTCTCCTTGTCTTTGTTTTGCTTGGATATTCGTCCTGTGATTCCTACTCAACTCCTTCTCTGAACCAAAACTAGCTTTTGCAAGATTTATTCTTTCTTCTGACTCTACCTCTCTTCTTAGAAAATCTAACAACATTGACAAAATATTAGTTTTATTCGAAATACCTTTATCTGCTTCACCCTGATTGACTTTTCCTTCGACGCTGACAGCATTCATACTACGATACCTCTCCCAGTTCTTCAAAATCTCTGTTGGCAAAGCTGACTCAACCAAAGGAAAGAGCATTGCTTCATATTTATCACTTGTTACTCCTAAAGTTTCTAATGCCCGCAGTTGAGTCTCCAATTTGTCGTATAAAGTTGCCAACGTCATACCGGTTTTGGTGTTTGTTGCTTGCTTGAGGACGAGATCTAATAATTCCCTGACATAAACTTCGATAAGAAATTCGTCCCTAGCGAAACGTGCTTTCATCTGATCGATTGCTTTACTGTAGTTTGATCCAGATGGTGGAAAGCTCTCGATTAATTCTCTGGCTACGGTACCTGGTACAGTTGCTTGTAATAAGTACTGGAATTTATCTTCTGGGTCTATCTCTGCGTCATTGTGAATCTTCTTGAACTGGCCCCAAAAACCTATCCAGTTCCTCACGTTGCCGTCGAATTTTTTTAATTCCAGTTGTGGAAGCTTGTATTTTCTTCTGTTATCTCCACCGGATCCTGTGTGATGTGAAGAGTCGTCTTGGTGCGAACTATATTTCATGATCACCTCGCATGTTGATCTATACCTTATGATTTCTTCTCTGTAGAATTCACCTTCATCAAATTCTTTAATCAAATCTTCTTCACTTGGATTTGTTGAGAACAAGTTTTCTCTTATGAGTTCATCCAGTGAAAATAATCTATCGCTCTTGTCTTCCAATTGTCTCAGGGAAGATAGCACTTGTTCTTTGCTCACTGCTCTTGCTGTCAGTACTAGCTCTAACTCATCTTTGCTTTTTCTGAATAATCTTCGTAACTGCTCTCTTTCTTTATAATACTTGTCCATCGCCTCTATATGTCCTGTCACGGTCGCCACAATGTAAGATTTGGGATGGATAATGCTTAAAACTTGATAAATGCAGAGCAGTTAGAATGACGTGTATAAATTGTAAAGACTTTTATTTGACACTACCCTTTCTTTTTTGTTTCAATATACAGGATCCCATAAAATGACATAGATGAAAATTAGATTGAACATAAAACTATTCCCAACACTTGGATAATTATCTGTGCACTCAGGGCATATGATTCTCGCACCTAATGATCACTGACCGCAGGGTGTGGGGAATGCGTTGAGTTTTGAGTCTTTAGCAGCCGAGGAAGGGTTGAGTGCCAAATTTTAACGAAAGCAATAATAATATAGTACTTTACGGTAAACCTAATATGTCGCAGTATCGACTGCATGTAATATAGAAAACGGAATAGTAAATATGTACGGCATTGGTAAATAATGAATATATCTTCTAGTTCAATAAATTATGATTTACGGCACTAGGTTTCGTCATTGCCCGAAGACGAGTAGTCAGTCAACCTTATGGATGACGATGGAGTCCATTAATAGCTGGCACCAGTACAGTGATGCCTGTCATGTCATGTATTTTCTTACACTCTTATTACGGAGGTCATCTTGACGGAGGTCGTAGCTTGAATGTCACATTTACTTGATTATTAATGAATACATAATGCCAAAAGACGGTACTCAAATCAGAAGTGGAATATATTTTCAAAATCGTATATTATTCATTATTTTGATGATTACCCCAAAGCATCATTGGCGTAGCTAGGTAACATAGGGCCCTGGGGCAAATAAAAAAATGGGGCCCACTGCTATCAAAACTGGTAAGGTTTTTTGAAGTAGAATCATTAAATATACAAATACTTTTAAAATGCTAAGCAACTTTATCATCAGCTCTATTTCGTGCATGGGCAGGTATTAAACACTGACAACATAATTACAATTATTTTAATACTTGGTGTAGGTATTGGGCAATAAAACGAAATAGAAAAAATTCAAGGGTTTATTATATATTTATTCATTCGTAGATACGTTGCACCAGCTTACAGCTACTCAACCTATCGCCGATGCAAGCTATTTACAAAAATTATAAAACTTAGACAGTATGTTTTCTTAATTAATTAACAAAAATAGACTAAAGTATAAACTGAACAAAACCAAAATCATATAATGGCTACTTCTAATTATTAAAGGTCAATTAATTAAAATTATTATTATATATTATAAAGGTCAGACCTACCAACAGACTGATGATATCCGACAAATTGATGAAAACATTCATAACACTGTCAACCCACACAAATAATTTAGGGTAATTCCTTTTTAATTACTTTAGAATTTCTCACAACTGAGTTGCGACACTGTAAAAAATTTGCTACTGAAGACAAACTCCATAGGAGTTTGGCCGATTTATCGTTAAAAAAATCAATTTCGTTTCATTCAATTTCAAGCAGTTTGACTCAAGAACTTTATGTTTCTTGAGCCAAGAAACAAGCGCAGTCGCACGAAAGCTCTAATGGCGTTACAACACACGATCAGGTATTTGAGACAATTGAAAAATAGTTTTAAAGTAAATATTTGTTATGATTGAAGTAATTATAATAAATACTCAGTTCAAAAATGTTTTTTAGTTGTTTCAGGAGTATAATATAGTTTCAAATATGCGTATATCTATTTGAATATATGTGAGTCAATTCATATATGTTTATTAATTACTATTTTCTATAGTATTCCGTAGCTTTAGTGGTAGACATAGGCGCCGGAACTTCAAAATTACTATGGGGGCTCGGTCTCTCTCTCTCTCTCTCTCTCTCTCTCTATATATATATATATATATATATATATATATATATATATATATATATATAATCACAATAAAATAGGTGAAATAAAGCCAGTGTATTATAACATCATATATTCAGGTGATGTTCACATACATACAAAAAACACAAAGTGAATACTAATCCAAAACGACCCAAGTACAACATGTCTAAAATGATAAAAATAATTTCCAAACTCTTCGGTGAAGTATAGAAAAAACAAAAAAAGTGATAATCAAAGCCAGTTGCAAACCTCAAATGCCAAATGGCGAGTCTGAGTACTTCAAAATTGTTGTTGATGTTGTTTAAAATTGTTAAAGAAACAAATATCCAATTTCTGCATGAACTATATAATTATATGTAACAAATAGGATTAAAATGATAATTTAATTTTTGTTAGAAGGTCTGACGTCTTTGGTTATTTTTAAAATTGAAAATATTTGCTATCTCGTGATTACTAACTTCTTTGAAAAGGAGCTCTGTAGAAGTTCAAAATAGCACAATCGTTTATGGTGTTTTCTGTCGCTCTTGTATTCAAAACGTATTCGTCTCTCCATCTTTCTCTCACTATCTGGCTAGCCGTAAGTGAGAGAGAAGGAGATAGACGAATACGTTTTGAATACATGAGCGCCAGAAAACACCTTTTAGTCTTTGCTGTGTCATTGTGGACTGTGAATACGTTTTTGATTTGATATATCAGATATCACATTTTTTTATTTTTTATTACAATATATACGGTATACGTACGCACCTTTGTTAATAGTGACATCACGTCTATTCCGTAAATGAACGATCCGTTATCAAACGACTGTCGGTAGCTAGCTCTCAACGACCCGTGTGAAAAATATGTCGAAAATACCTACCACAAAACTACTTCAAGTCGTTAGCCAACTGAACCAATTCTATTTCCGTTAACAAACGTTATATTATGTCGTTCACTACCGACTTGCAACGATTTTATATTTTTACGGAATAAGATTCGACACAAATATCGTTAATTTAACGATAGTAGTTGGATAACGACATCGCTATGAGTTACGGAATTTATACGGCTTTAATAAGTAACTGCGGCGGTTTTGTCACTGACACTGTTGCCAGCGTCATAATAAAAATCTTTATAACCCGACACCAATGAGACCGATACATAATTTGTTCTAAACGAAAATTTTTTGCTATGAGAGCAAACCAGAACTTCACTATGGGGGCTCGAGCCCCCATTGCCCCCATGGTTCCGGCGCCCCTGTGCTAATTGCACTAACATATTTCCTATAGAATTCAAATGGAATTTAATACATGCAGTGTAATATATTCTCTAGTGCTAACACAAATAAACTGGTGACGTATCCAATGCATAATAAACCAAAGGCGCCCTCTACATGAACCCATTTCAGCTTAACTATGAAGTGTCTATTCTGATGGTTGTAATAGTAAAACCTCACAGCTTCTTGTACATGAGAATCCATGAATAACATGGTAGCCTGAAAACAAAATTATCATTGAAATGGTAATTTTTTATGAGTTAAAAAAATAAAACATCTTTTGCACAAGTTGCACATAATATTTTTTAACTTAAAAGAAAACAGGACTTTATTCTCCTAATTGATCGGGTTACTCATGACGATTTCTGTCTTCAGTTTCGATGTTGATCGGTTGGATTGTACAATCAGTTGGATTGGTATTCACATGGCAGTTTTCAGCCATATATCTTTCTAGAAATTGGCCTTTCGTTATCCCCACATTTCTTACGGGTAAAGACTCGGACATCGGCCACGGGTGATTCCTTTGAATGTTTGGCTCGAAAAACCAGTTTTTTACAATTTTTATATTTTTTTTACATACTGATAAACATTCACAAATGATTATAATAAATGAAAGAATCTTCAAGATAAATCTTCACAGCAACAATGTGTTTGAGATAAATTAAGTTACCTCATTCTGCCAATGGGAAATGAGCCCAGTTTCAAAAACCCGTAAAATAAATAGGTCTAGGAGAGGCAGCAAAACGGAACTTTTTCGGGCCATCATAACACACTCCTCCCAGTAAAAATCTTCCCGCATCAAATGATAATTTCCAATCACATCTTTCTGGATATATGAGCCAATCGCGTAATTATCTAAAACAGGCTGAAGGTTAGTTACAATTTTGTATTCAAACAAGAATCGAACTCAACTATTCGGCAAACGTTCCAGTGAAAATGCGAAATCATATGTTTTTGAAAATGCTCTCAATTTTTCTTCATTGGTCGCAACGAATCTGCTCACTATAGCCTTATAAAAGGGCTGAAAACAACATAAACATATGGAACCGATGGAATTGGTCGATATACTTGAAAATACATGAAAACATAATCATCAAAAACACTTTATTGTAGCTCCACAAAGTTAGTAAAGGCACTTGCAGTAGAATTAATGAAATATATTTCAATAATTGTCAAATAATTGTAATGAAATAGTTATTTGTTGTACTAGGCAGCAAAGTAGTAGATTGACTGGCGCGGCTGATGATTCATAGCCGAGCGTAGCGAGGTTAGGAATTCAGCTAAGGCAGTCGATCCTTCTTTTCTGCTGAGTTGAACTTATAATATTATTGTTTATAATGATATATGTAGGATATTGTATGTGCAAATTATTACAGTTCTCACCACCTTTTAATTTTTCCTGTAGTGATAAACCAAAACAAAATTTGATATAAATCGCCAGTGTTGGAATGGTTGATTGCTTCGAAAATGTATATATGATCATAGATCATAGTAATTATAGTTTGACAACAATGGACAGTGAGTAACTTAGAAGTAACTCTTCCAGACACATATCAATCAGCAAAGTATTACTTTTGCTGCCTAGGCAGGAACGTCCTTACTTTGCTGATTGATATATGTCTGCAAAAGTAATATTGGCTGTCAATTGAAGAAAATAGTTATTTGTATACTGAGACAGCAAAATTCCACTATTCATGTATCAGAGGTAATCCTATCATTACTAGAAGAATGAATGTTTCAGAAAATATTGTTTAACAAAGTGATAAATTCGGATGTATTTTCAATGCTTTCTTGTTCTCCGCACTTCAAGAAATACATAAGATAGGTATAATAGCAGATACCATATTGAGATTCATTTGAATTATATGGAATTATGTAGGTATACATCCTTTATAAGTTTTTTGGAATTATTTCTTTTTTTTTCCTACCCTTGCAAATTATCGAAGTGTGCATCTCATCATTTAAAATTACCACATTCTTCAAGATGCGATAAATGTTCTTGTCTTTCAGACTCTCACAAGGTGAGAACAATAGTAGTATGAACAATTTCCAATAGACCTGCGAATTTGTTTCCAATTTCCAGAATTTCACTTTTTATGTCTTACTGAAATATTCCAATTTCCAGAATTTCACTTTTCATGTCATACTGGAACATTCTATGAGGCATGGTACAATCCCAAGACTCATAATACGAAAAACAAAAACATTTTCATTTTCCAGATGTTAGCAGCTTACATCTTCGGCATTTTGAATTGAATTGATCCATCCATGATGTGTTGCACCCCAAAAAATACCACTATTCACGAATTCTTCAGGGGTGTTAATTGGATCCCTATATCTTGGTATAGTCATAATAGTGGCAAGTCCACTGCTATAAGAACTAGATAAAAATAAACTGAAAGTGAAGAGAAGTCCCATGAAGTATTTTCCACTCTTTCCATCAGATCTTTCCTCTTTGGTAATCACTTGTTGTAAGAACAGTTTGACGATGCAGAAAGCTGATTGATTCAACAGTTTTATCCAGTTTTTGTTTTTGTTGTTCCTGAAATTCATAGAACCGACATGGTATTTATTTTAAGCGAATCACAGCAGACAATTACTCTGGGTGACACAGACCTATGAAACACCACCTTTTTTTTCATTTCTTCCGCTATTCTTACTTAATTTGGGATATCGAATGAGCTATGAAGGGGCACGTTTTGAAGTAATGGATGACTTTGTAAAATTTCTGGGTTTTCAACGTTTGATTTTCAAATCAACGCCCTGTATCTTTTTACTATTTTGAATTCTGTTTTATTTTCTGAATCCAATTAGCTCAAAGTTGATAATTGAAAACGGATTGGCATATTTGGTACTCTCAAGTGGCCTGCAAGACGCTATCGTACAGGATATCGTTCCGATTACAACCAGCCAACAGTAACTGCAACTTGCCAACATGAATTCAGCTGCATTCTCGTTTTTATAAACTTTGAGCATTTTCAGTTTGTTTTTTTGTCAAGACGATATCCAAAAATGTATTCAGTAAGTAACTAACAATAATATTTTTTCGAAAGGCTGGATATTTCTTGATACACAATAACTTCCATGACATCGCGGGGACCTAATCAGAATGCGTCTTAAGGTGTAAGGTCGGGTGATTATGCTGGCCACCTGCCCAAAACCATGTCTTTCATTCAATTATTCAAATAGCAACAATGGAGAAAAACCGGAAGTAATAGAAAATATCCCACGGCATTGATGGTTTCTAAGCATATTCGATATTCCGAATTTCGTACGAATGAATCGCTGAAGAAATAAACAAAAATGAGGTGTGTACTTCAAATGTGTGTCACTCGGTATGCCTAACTTACAATTTCATTTGAAAATATAACATCGCAAATTGTACGAAAATGCAAAAAAAAAACATCGAGCCAACAGCTGCCCACATAGCCTTTGAGTAAGAATATAATGGAGATAACCATCCTGCTGCCAACCTGAAATAAATGAATACAACGAATCTTGAATATTTCAATCTGCAGTACATATGAATTACTAACTTCGGCGCTGGAACTAGGCAGGTTATTCCAGTTCGAACCATTGGTTTCGATAAATCGAGAAAGTGATAGTCTGCTTCCCATGTATATAAAGCACCTTAAAGTGTATGTACATGTGTATCCTTTTTTATTTGAACATTGTTATGCAAACTTACTGAAGCCTATATCTGCTCTATCTCCTGCTAAATTTCCGAGTAGACCATAGCCTGTCCAGTTATCAAAGATATCGCCCCAATAACCCTCCTCGTTCACCACCAGCTGGGGAGTCATGTTATATTGCTTAGCGAACGTGAGAGCTGTCATCATTTCGGATCCTTTATGTTCATTTTCACGTGAACCTAACGAAATACATTTCTTGCTTCATATATTCGTATTTTCAAATAGCACGTTATTTTAGCTGACAATTTTTACAATATGGTTTCAGGTTATTCATTTCCTCATGCGGTTTGAGAATCCAGATGATAAACAGTAGACATAAATGAATTATAGTGTACTGGGAGTACCAATATTCTTCGAATTTTCGGTATTTGCCGTCCCGACACGGAGCTAAAGTTATTCAGATTTAACTTCGTGACCTGTTGATCCCGAGTATTCGGTCGCAAAAGCTCATGATTCATATATTTCATAAAATAAAATAATATTATGCAACGATCGTGTTATGATGGCTATTAATGAACGATCATTAGCCAGGATACAAAATGAGCCGAAGATATGGTATATACCATTTCATGAGAGTTACATATGTTATTTTTCACACCCGATAAATAATGAAGAACTTATATTTCTATTGAACACAAGAACAGAAAATACCAGTATTTCTTAAAAAATTCTATGAAATTATAATTATTGGTATTACCTCAGGTATTACCAACAATATAGAAAAACTCAAAACATTCTATTCATCTCGATACTGAACATAATGATTTCATTCACTCCAATTTCTGAGAAATATCAAGATTATTCGTTGTGCTGAATATTTACATTTATTCCATTATTGCTAGTCTCAATAGTTCATTTGCATTGTCGTAGAACAAACCTGTAGTGCTTCTACACTTCAGTTTTGAACTTCGCCTATAGGATGTTATTATTATTAACACGCTTTTATTAGCTTGGGTTGTAACTATGTATGTAACGGAATCTTTGAGCATAATTTTCACCAATTTCCAGAAGTCTGATTAATTTGAAACTTTGCATACGTATCAAGGACCGATGACAATGCAATAATTTGATCATAGTTTTCCATTATCCTTATAAGGACCACCAGGATTGAATTAGCTTTGGTTGTAACTATGTATGTAACGGAATCTTTGAGCATAATTTTCGCCAATTTCCAGAAGTCTGATTAATTTGAAACTTTGCATACGTATCAAGGACCGATGAAAATGCAATAATTTGATCATAGTTTTCCATTATCCTTATAAGGACCACCAGGATTAATAAATTCTTTTATAGATTCTCTGTAGTGGAGTAAAAAAGATAGAGCTAGCGCTAGTTCTGCGCATGCCTGCAGTTTCGGACTTATTCTTTCGTTCTTTCGTTCGGAAACTCGGCACAGCACAACGGAGGCAGAAACGTTTTCAGGGTAGTTGCGTTCTCACAATGTTCATTCCTTATCTTACATGCGTAGGTGTACAAGAGTCTGATACATGCAAATTACTGTATATGATATTTATGTAACATATAATATGATAACCGTGATTTACAAAAGGCATCTAAATTATAACAAAATAATTAGAACACAAATGTCAATCTATTTATATTATGGAACAAAATTTGGTAAACAATAATAAAGCTTTAAAATTTAATTAGACCTTTGGAAAAATGGCTGATCGGGTCTTAATTGTATTAGTATATTCCACGGTTACCTCTCTCTGTGCCAAGAATATCTCCCAATTACGGCTGTTCAAGGAATACGTCTGTTCAGGGACAATTTCTACACAGCTTTAGTTTTACAGTCGGTAAAAAAGGAATTAGTTACACTTAAAACATATTCAATCATAAATTCTCACCAACTAAAATAAAGTTAACATATTTCAATTTAAATGAAATGATGAGATTGCGGAATGATTCGTAAGAAATATCACATTTCCACTAGAAACTAATTGATAAATTGAACTGAAAAATGAAAAATAAATAATAGTTTGAAAAACTAAAAAAACACGCTTCTATAGATAACCGAACTAAAAAATAGAAAATAATTTTTAATTACAAAGAGTTTATATTACGGTAGTTGAAGGCTAAACAATCATTCAAAGTCAATCAGCTCAAAATGAAATTCAAAGTAATTAACAGAATAAAGTAATTCAGAGTAAAAAGCGTGGGGTGCATTTTACTACATTTCATAAGTCTCCTCTCAAAGATAATTACCGATAGAATGATTGTAATATATAATATATCAAGCACCCCACGATTTTACTCTGAATTACCTTATTCTGTTAATTACTTTTTAATTTTATTATAATTTTATTTTGAGCTGATTGACTTTGAATGATTGTTTAGCCTTCGACTACCGTAATATAAACTCTTTGTAATTAAAAATTATTTTCTATTTTTTAGTTCGGTTAGCTATAGAAGCGTGTTTTTTTAGTTTTTCAAACTATTATTCATTTTATATTTCAGTTGAGGCCGAAAACTCAATAACGAATATCGTCTTACTTCGGTAGTCGAAGAGATATGCTTATTAGCTTGTATTTGCCTGAGGGTGGGGAATGAAAAGTTCCAAATAATTCGCCACCTATCATTTTCCACAACGGACTCAATATTCACTGGAGCATAAGGCAGTACGGGGTGTCCTATCTATTCCATACGAGTGCCGAAGAAAATAGTATAGCACTCGTAAAGTTGCGTTATGGCGATGGCTAAGGGCCGAGACAGCATAAACTGCACACGATGGTAGCAAATGCATCAATATCTCGGGCGCCTGTCTGCAGGCTATACCCATCACATGGCTCCGGTAGACAAGGGTTTTGAAGACACTGTCTTGGCACGTCATGATGAATCCCTCAGTCTCCGTCTTCAGGTCACCTGACTTGAGGAAGACAAATGTCAGCTAACAGACAATCCGTGGTCCTCGATGTTCTTCCATGCATAGGCTTGTCTGTATGCAGCTGCAGCATTTTTGGATTCTCTGTAACCTTGATGTGAACTTTTCTCTGTGCGGTCTCCAACTCGGTGAGTTGATTTACCCGCTCGGGGTCGAAGACCATACCAACTTCATCGCATCATCAGCATCGCGCCTTGCTGTCTTGGACAAAAAGGCTCTGATTCCTGCATGTTCATGGTCTCGGACCATGCAGTGTAGGGGATCCGAACCCCTGACGATTCTATAGGCTCCATCCAGCCAAATAATAGATAGAAGATAGTGATTGTGCCAAATGTTTTAAACTGATACATTTATTTTTTATTCATTAACCATTTTCTCTATCACTGATAATTTGTCGAGATTTTTAGTCAAAATCAAAGCAGAAAATCTTGGATGAATTCAATTGACATCATTACTCATGGCTACAGTTGGGCCCTGAAGAAGGCGAGAACTATCGCCGAAACGTTGGCATTATAATTGTGAATACAGAGTATTGTTTTATATGTCCAATCGCTCGTGAATACACCGATCCCATCAATACTTCTGGACTAATCTGGACGTGAGAAAGCTATTGTCGTTATTATTATTGGAAATCCTGATCTAATTCTGAACCGAATTTTCAATGTAATCTTCCGCCATCGAATTGATTTTCATTTCATCTGTATCATTATGTTTTCATGTTGTTCAGTTATGTTAAGTGTGTAGTTACGTTAAGTGTGTATTCAAAATCACGATTTTATATTTCTGGTTGGATGGAAGAGCAAAATCTGCTATGTTTCGACATACGCAGATATTGAATCCTGCCATTTGATGGTTTATTTTCCAGGGTCGTTTTGATATCTTTCGTTGTATTCTATGAGAAACTTCAATAAAAGCCTTTATCCCATACAGCACACGATAACTATGGACGTCCAAATCATGTCCAATTCATGTCAGAATATCCTTGGCTCAATTTTGGATATCCATAGGATATCCAATTTTTGGATATCCAAAGTATT